>JAFMSR010000017.1:36275332-36410736 GCA_022818135.1 Saxidomus purpurata
GCTAGTATTTATAAACAACAGTCCAGTAGCAGTTAAATTTTCAGGGAAATTACAAACACTCTTTTCCACACTTGGTCTGTATCACAGAAAGCTGCTATAAACTGTACAAATAAAAGATACAGATTTTCTGAAAGGTTGATACATTGTTACATACAAGAGGGCCAAGATGGATCTATATCGCTCACCTGGCTACCATTTGCCATGGCCATCAATAACAGAAAGGGTTATTTTTGACCTCGGGTTTCTGATTTAAACCATCTTTATAGAGGTCCACTACATAAATATTCCAAAGAAGGTTTTTCAGTTTTCCCAGTATAAGCTGATGTAAAATGAAGTGACCACCCCCCCCCCCTCCCAGGAAGGGTCAATTTTGAACACTACACCCCCAGGGTCGACCTTGGATGGAGCTATTCTCTCATACTCAGAGTTCACAAACTAAAACAGCTACATTTACCTGTTATAAGGTTAAAAGCTCTAAAACTTATCTTACACTGCTAATTGCTAACAATCCAGACAACTCCCCCCCTCATTATTCCTCTTCAAGTAGCATTTTGCACCGTGATGTTAGCCTGATTTTTAACTCTCAAGGGTTAAAGAATTAAGATTTGGTACATCGCAATCCTGTTTAGCTTTTTGTCATAATTTTACACAGTAAACATAGTTTAAAATGGTTTATTTATATTTAGTGTTTTAGCACCTACATGTAAGTGCGAATTTAGAGATCTGAAACCTGATTAATAACTTGTCCCCAAGCTCTTCAAAATGGAGGTATGTTGCTGATGTAAACAGTTGCAAAATAAGCTTCTAGTTTTAATACTATTTTACACTTGAAACAGAATTGATAAATGTGAATATGTTGAGACTAGCTTGATATTTCTGCAACAAGTTTCTTTTGTTTTCCAAACTTCTTTCTTCAACCATAAATAATCAAAACCTATTTCTTTCAGGGGAGGTAATGAGGTCAGTACAGTCACTTCCTGAACTTTGAACAGGTATGCTTTTGTTTTTTTGTCAAATAATTAAGTATGCTTTCATATTCATTTTATTCAAGTTTTATGTATGTACATTTTTGGTATAAAAACAATGGATCTTTGACTTTAATGAAACAAGAAAAGTCTACTTTTATAACAACAGATCTGGATGACTCATCTTCAAGTCTAAAATCGCTGTATATTTCCGCTATATACACCTATTAACCTTATTTCATTTGTCTAAAGCTAACTATACAACTGTTGATTTTATACCTATGTTATTACTAATCGTTTATAAAAGCTCACTAGAGCTTCTGTTTCTTGTACATGTCTCGCATACTGAAAATAAACCTGATCTTAATTATGCTTGCGCTCACGAAGAGTATTTATGCTTAAATTTTAATACAACTTTCAAGCTTTTAACCGGAGTGTACTGTGTTTATACTTCAAGGAAACAGCAGTGCGGATAAAAGCATGCATGTTGTAAAGAAATGAAATGCCTCAGGAAGACATAAAATTAAGATATGATGTAACGATTTTCAGTGACCCACAAGACACTTCATTTGCACCAAGCATTGATCTATCTACTCTAGAGGTGTCCAAATAGTTTGGCCATGGCCAGTCTGAAGCTGATTTTGAGATAAAAGTACTTTCTTGTTTGGTCAGAATTAGTAAAACAAAATCTCCTTTCTAGCGACTGATTATTCTAAAAGTTGTTAAATTTCATCTGACATGAAGGCATTTTCATAAAATTATAGCACTTGTTACTAGCAATGGTACAGATTTAAGACTTCGTAGTTTTCTTCTCTGTTTCACAAATCAAAATATCACTTTATTTCAGTGAGAAACAAGATGTCGGACTTCAACAAAGGGATGTCACTCCGCACTCGCATCAGAGAAGACTATCTGACATGCCCAATATGTTTCAATGCATTTGAACAGCCAAAAGCACTACCATGTATCCACACATTTTGTCTGGAATGCCTGCGGGATTATGTAATGAGCAAGTACTCAACAAGTGCTGTATTTCCGTGCCCTGTCTGCCGATCTGATGTCAATATTCCAGCTAATGGTCTAGAAGGTAAGTCTGATGAATTAAAGTTACCAGACAAGTTCTTCACAATGAAGAAAATACTAAAATTTGTTGTAAACAGTCCTTGCAGTCCATACATGCCGTTTAGGGTTGGATCATTAACGGGAGATTTGTGAAAAATCGCCGGGTTTTTGGACATCACAACGGGGTAAAAACGAAAACCAAAAAACATGCGTTTCTGGCGTCATACATGACGGATTATGTTTATTCAACTTAATGTAAACACATGCAGTCGCCATTTTAAGCACATTTAAACCTTGATTCTCAATTTCTCATATGCAAAATTATTACTCAAACAAAATTCTCTGAATTTTAATGAAACAAGAATAATGTCGACTTCCGGTTGATCTGGATACAAAGCAAAAACAAAACAAACAAAACCAACAATTTTATTTCTTTCAACTGGCGGTACATAATCTTTAATCAACTAGTACATTAAAAAGTATCATGTAATCATATTTAATAATCCTGACCAAGGTCTTTCAAATAGTATGGTCCGAAAGCGGGGGTAAGACGTAAATAACTGCCTCGGATCACGTGACAAACATCCGGGTACCCGCAATTTTGGAAAAATAAAGAAAATACTTTATATCTACGTATATATCGATATTGTACCAATCAATTTGACCAACAAAGAGATCCTTAATACAATATATACTATCTAGACGTGTCATCTTGTTGCAAACATCAATTATGTCAATCTACCCCGGGCAATGACCAGATGTTACTGACAATTAACACTAACGAGCGTAATAAAGAGCCGACTTTCGTCACCTAATCAACCAATTATCGATCTTGCGTGTCAAGGTTTTGACTTTGTATATTCAAACTTGGACCTAAGTGGGTATTTAACGAATTTTATGGATTTTCTTTTCTTTCAAGACAAAATTTTGATTTATCAGGAGATTTGGGTGTTTTTGCGAGCTTCGCCAGGGCGCCGGGTAAGGGTCTAAATATCGGGAGAACCCGGCGAGTAACGGGAGAACGGCATGTATGTTGCAGTCTCATAAAAAAAGATCAATAAGAAAGACTGCTGAACCAGTAATACATTTTATGTTTTCTTCATTTCATACAAAACTGTTGCAGCCAAATTTATTTGTATACATTTTACTACTTGTTCTATAATCTTGGGACTTTCTTTTTTAAAAGTCTTTCAGGATGTGTTAAACCCAAATGAAATTAAGCTAAAACTATTTCAATATTCTGAACAGCACAAAAATATTGCACAGTACTTGTACAGCCTTAATCAGGTTTATTGATGTAAACTCGAGTCACTTAGCTTTCTTTTAATTTAAAAATAAAGGTTTATGCTTCGAACTGAAAATTTCAATTCTATCTTCTGGTATATTTTACTTCAGCATTACCAGACAATTACATGGTGTCCAGTCTACAGGACACAGTGGAACAAAACAAACCAACAGTGCCAGAAAGACCCAGTGAAGATACTATAAGCCAAGCATCGGAGAACAAACTGAAGCCAGTCCCTGCGCCAAGGTCAATTTCTCCACAACCTAAGAGTGGTGAAAGGCCTATTCCAGCACCAAGGTCAGTGTCCCCTCGTCCTTCAGGCGATAATCCTACACCAACTGTGCCTCCAAGACCTGAAAATGTGAGCCCGACCCCCATGAATGCTGCCAACATGGGTGCAGGGGAACCGAGAACTCAGCCTTCCTCCAGCTATCATTTCAGTAATCTCATTTCTGGTGGAATCGGTGGTGTAGTAGGTGCAGTGGGTTCGGCAATTTCCGACATATCCGGTTATCTTCACCCTGCTCAGCTTAAGCCTGTTTCGGACACCCCTACATCCCCATTTGAGTTTGTTCCAAATGCTGAACCGGCCAAGAACCCTTCTGAACCTCAAAAACTGGGATTGTACCCACAACTTGAGCCCAAGGAGAACAAAGGTCCTTGTTCAGATGGAATGGTGCTATCCTTTGGAAAATTTGGACCTGGCGTTAATGACTTTATGAAACCATTCGGGTTAACAACAGGTAAAAGTGGCGAATTTGTACTGTCTGATAGAGGTGGTAACAGAATTTTTGTGTTTTCCAACAATGGAGAGTTTAAAACAAGATTTAACACAAATTGTACTGTAAATGGTGTAGCAATCACAAAAGATAACAATATCATGATTGCTGTTTCCAAGTCAGGTTCTGCCATTATGAGAATGTATTCCATGGAAGGCAGATGTCTGCAAATTTATGGCGATTATTACAAGTTTGACGTTTCTAGTGGCATCACAATTACTCCGTCCAATCATGTTGCAATAACCAATCTTGCTGCGGACAATGTTTTGATTTTTACGGAACAACGGAAATTTTCGGTAAAATTTGGTTGGAAAGGACGTGGTCAGAACCATTTTACCCAACCATATTCTGTTGCCTCAACAAGTAAAGATTACCTTGTAGTTGCCGATACTGGCAACCACTGTATTAAAATTTTCGATGTTGCTGGAAACTTCAAACGCGGTTTTGGTTCAAGGGGAGGCCATCTCAATCAGCTTGATACGCCACTAGGTGTCGCCACAGATGCAGAAGACAATATCATAATTGCTGACTCTGGCAACTTCAGAGTTGAAATATTTAATGTGAAAGGAACATATTACTCCACATTGATAAAGGAAACTAATTTGATTGGACCAGATGTAAAACCAATCAATGTTGCAGTTACACCCAAAAATAACATTGCCGTGTTACTTTGTGGCACAGGGTTCAGTGAAGTTAGGGTTTTCAACTGGAAACCAAATTCAGCGTATGGTTTTACAGTTTAGTACCCAAATAAATGGGTGAATTTGAACATTGTATTTTAGTGGGCATTTCAACAATAGGCATAGTAGCAAAAAAAAAATTGCAATCAAAATGATCTACTGTGAGCATATCATCAGCTTTTTCTCTCTCTCTGCATTCACGGATCAGTTAGTGCGCATAGTTTTGTTGCATCATGTAAATGCTATCTATTCAGATTCACTGAGCCTTGACATTACTTCTGACAAGTATATACAGTGTTTTCAACTAAAGACTTCCCATAAACATGTTTATATATATGCAACAATTTTCTAAATAATCACCTCAGCATTATTTCCAAATATTTATTTTTTTACAATTGTTAAATTAAAATGAAAAACAGTCTGTATTGCAAATCTAACACGAAGTTACTCAGTGTCAGATCTGGATTTAAACTCCATGTAAATGAAAAATCCCGCTACAGGCTAATAAATGGTTGCGGGGATTTACTAGTACCTCACAGATAACTTGGCCAGCATTTCGACAGCAAAGGACCACTCCTCTGTCATCACTATTGCTATTTTTAAAACAAAAATTCAGTTGTCAATAGTTACACTTAATAACAAATAAGAAAGGTTCTTTATTTTCTTGCATTCATTTGTATATATTGACAATCTGTGTTAAAGAGAAATTTAATGGCATAAATTGTTATTGTTTTGTTTCTAAAATTTCTCTCTTCAAGTATTTTTATGCCCCCCGTATAAAGGGGGTTGGGGGTGGTTGGTTTGGGGGTCCCCATTACCCGGCCGGTTTGTCCGTCTCCTCGCTTGTGCGTCCCCACTTACAATTTGTGTCCGACGTAACTCTGTCATGCATTGAAGGATTTAAAATAACTGGCAATATGTCTAGCACATCAAGACGACGTGTGGGGTGCAAGACCCACATCCCTACCTCAAAGGTCAAGGTCACACTTGGAGTATGAAGGTTATGGAATCCTCTATATATGCACACATTTGTGTCCGGACTGTAACTTTGTCATGCATTGAAGGATTTTAAAAAAACTTTGCGCAAATGTCTAGCACATCAAAAGGGGCGACGTGTGGCGTACAAGACAAAAACCACGTCCCTAGCTCAAAGGTCAAGGTCATACTTAGAGTTTGAAGGTAATGGATTCCTCTATAAATGCATATATGCACACATTCGTGTCCGGACGTAACTTTGTCATGCATTGAAGGATTTTAAGATAAGGGGGGGGGCTTGGGAGTGCACAAATGTCTAGCACATCAACACGCCGTTTGGGGGCGGGGGGGGGCTCCCGGCCCAGCCCAAAGGTCAAGGTCAAACTTAGAGTTTGAAGGTAATGGATTCCTCTATATATGCATTATGCAAAAACACCGTCACGGGCTGTAACTTTGTCATGGGGGGGGGGGGGGGGGGGGGGATTGAAGGATGCTGTATTTGTCAGGGATGAGTTTAAAATAACTTGGCACAAAGTCTAGTACATCAACGACGGGTCACGACGTGTCGCATGCAAGACCCACGTCCCTAGCTCAAAGGTCAAGGTCACACTTAGAGTTTGAAGGTAATGGATTTCTCTATATATGCATATATGCACACATTGTGTCCGGACTGTAACTTGTCATGCATTGAAGGATTTTAAAAAACTTGGCACAAATGTCTAGCACATCAAGATGACGTGGTGAGCGTGCAAGACCCACATCCCTACCACAAAGGTCAAGGTCACACTTAGTGTTTAAAGTAATGGAAAACTGTATGCAGGTTACTCTGTCATGCATGGAAAGATTTTAAAATTACATAGCACATTTATTGAGCACATGGAGAGGACACAGACTGTGAGGCACCTCTTTCGGGGGCATTCGTCACTTGTGAGGGACAGCTCTTGTTCTGTATTACTTTTAACAATGTTTAACATTT
Source organism: Saxidomus purpurata (assembly GCA_022818135.1). Classification (NCBI taxonomy): domain Eukaryota; kingdom Metazoa; phylum Mollusca; class Bivalvia; order Venerida; family Veneridae; genus Saxidomus; species Saxidomus purpurata. Next base: position 36,282,055 of record JAFMSR010000017.1, read on the forward strand.
TGCAATATTAAGAAATCTGTTAAGGGAATTTTCATAATTATTTGTACAGTTTGAGTAAAATTCTACTCCATTATTTAAAGTTAAACTGAACATGTTATTTCTGCAAGTTAATAAATTTATTTCAAACTGTTTGCCTTGTAAATAGGTTTTACATTACAAAGCATGCCTATCTTGAATCATAGTTGAAAGAACTTTACTTCCAATGAATTGCAAAGTATATCTCTGCAAAAAAGCAAAAATAGGACAAAAAGACCACCCATGTCAATCTATGGAAATACAAAAACTTCACTCGTTTTTCTGCAGCAGTATTTAAAACCGGGAAATACTCCACGGCTATTGAAAAGATTTAGAAGCCAGTTTAAAACTATTTCCCTGTTACAATTCCAGATTAAAAAGAAAATTTGATTTGCTCTTTAGTAATGGACCTTTAATGTTAGAATAAGTATGCAATTAACCCGTTCATGTGATCTGTCCAAATACCCCCTATGGTCTCAACTTCATGCACTATGTTTTTGTTTATTCATTTTATATGTCTGAGTAAAAAATATGGCAGTATGTTGTCTGGGTAAACAAGATGGCTGGTTAAACAACATGGCAATAAAATGGCTGGGTAAACAACACAGCAGTATGGTAGCTGGGTAAACAACATGGCAGTTTTCTCCATCTTGACCTTATTCTTATGAAATTTCATATAAATTTCATTCATGATGACAAGAGTTACTGGAGTGCTAACACTGTTGTTCCATGTGAACTCCAGATGACCAAATTTTAATCCCAAACAAGATTTCATCCAAACCAATAATCTGACAAAGTTTCATGAAGATTTGGTGATGACAAAAGTTGCTAGTATACTAAGGAAAGTTTTTCTCTTTTTTTCCGAGCATGATTTAAATTCAAGAATTAAATACAAATATTCAGGCCAAGATTCTGAAGAGTCTTAATTTTGCTCTGTTGTGCTAGCACAGTCAAGTGTTGTTTGACCTATAATTGACAATCAAGAGTTGGTCACAATAAGTCATTCTGAGCATTTAACTAAATGAGCTTATCAACAAACCGTAACTTACTGCAGCACAAAAATAACAAGAGGGCCGTAATGGCCCTATATCGCTCACTGACTACCATTGACTATAATAAAAGGGGTCATGATTCTAATAACATGATTCGTAGAGGTCCACTACACAATGCTAAGTAACTTTTCAAATATCTATCATCTGCCTGTCGGCCTTGTGTTTTTTTCAAAGTTTTCCCTATATAAGCCTATGTGAAATCAAGTGATTTCCCCCCCTCCCAGGAAGGGGTTATTTTGACTAGGGGGTCATGATTTGAACAATCTTGGTAGAGGTCAACTAGACAATGCCACATGCTAAATATCTAAGTTTTTCCTATATAAGCTTATGTAAAACCCAGTGACCCCCCCCCTGGCGGAGTCAATTTTGACCTGGGGCTCATAATTTGAACAATTTTGGTAGAGGTCCACTAGACAATGCCACATGCTAAATATCTTAGCTCTAGGCCTTAAAGTTTCAGAGAAGAAGATTTTTAAAGTTTTTCCTATATAAGCCTTTGTAAATCCCAGTGACAAATTTTAATCCGGGGCTCATAATTTGAACAATTTTGGTAGAGGTCCACTAGACAATGCCACATGCTAGATATCTAAGCTCTAGGCCTTGTGATTTCAAAGGAGAAGATTTTTAAAGTTTTTCCTATTTGTTGCCATAGCAACCAGAGTTCTGCATGGAATGGAATTCTTTGAACAACTTTGATAGAGCTTTATGCAAGGAACATCCCTGCAAAGTTTCATCAACATTGGCCCACTGGTTTCAGATGAGATGTCGGTTTGAAGGAAATGGTGGACAGACGGATGGACGGATGCCAGATGGAATGCAATCCTAATAGCTCACTCTGGCACTTTGTGCCAGGTGAGCTAAAAATTAATGAAATAAAGCATAGGCAAAATATTTACCTTTATTATATACCTATAAATATTCTGCCAAAAATACAGCCTATATTCAACCATCAAGTACACCTGACAGAAAAAATTGGTAATTGTATATTGCAATACAAGTAGTGCGACATAATTTGTAAGAGTGCATTCAATTGGCCCTAAACTACACGACGTTAATAATGTTGCTTTTGAGTGGGTTGTTACTATTGACATCGCACACTACGTACATTTCGCACTAAAAAAGATTTTTCTTCAATTTTATTCTTAGCATGTCATTTTAATTTAGTTTATCGTGCAGACAAGTGTCAAAAGGTATATAATAAAAGGGTTATTAGTATAGTAATGTGATCAATGAGCAGGATTGATTCTCACCGAGGTCGGATCAAACTCGTGCTACGCACTCGTATGATCCAACGCACAACTGGAGCAAATATGGCATGCTGAATCATGTTACTATTCTAATAACCCTATTATATGATCCAAGAATGCAAGATAATGAAGCTATTACTTACCACCACCCATGGAATGCAAGATAAAGAAACACTGTAAACAATCGCAGAACTCCGCAGCTCTACGGATAATGTCACTGATATGTTCTCTGTACTGACTGCCGTACATCTTATGTCCAACAGCCCTAGAATGAGAGAAACATTAAGCTGTTTAACTACAGTTACCTCCCCTCTCACTCAGGATTCACTGTACAGAGTAACCATATATAGGGTTTAAACAGTTTTTTGCAGTACAGCCATCACTGTCAAGTAATTCGGGGCCAAACTTTTCTTTATAATTCTTACAACAACAGAAAATGCAATAACAGAAAGAAAAATAATCTAGAATGAAACAAAACATGTAGAAATAGCCTATACAAAGTGATTCTGATCAAATGTATTAAGTCCCATCATGAAATCTTTTAAGTTTTCTTTTTATGTCAAGACGAGATAAATAAGAGGAAAACTTTATTCTTAAGCCTCTCATTTCACACCACCTACCCAAAAGAATTCTGAAATCTTGATACCAATGGCTCAATAAACCATATTCAAGTACTTGGAGTTGTGGTTTTCTGATGATTTCCCCTATATAGCTGTATGTAAACAAGTGGCCCATTTTAACCCATGGGTCATTATTTGAATACCACAAGACAATGCTACACACCAAATATCTAAGCCTTATGGTTTCATACAAGATTTTGAAAATTTCTCTCTTTTTTTCTCTATATAAATGTAAAACAAGTGACTCCCTGAGCAGGGTGATTTTTTACCAAACAGGCATGATTTGAATACACTTGAGAGAAGAGACCACTAGACAATGCTACATACAAAACAGGGAAAGGTAGCCCCACCCCATGGTGGCCATGTTTTTGACAAATCAAAATTCTTTGAAGGAATTTGATAGACAGTCACCAAGCACCATTTCCATGTAATTGTGTGCAGTTTCTGGCAAGAAGGTTTTTGAAAGTTTTCCTTGGATCCATTTTATTTGCAGGAATCTGAGAGAAGACCTTCCGAAGAACATTCCGGTGATGTTTGATTGAAATTAGCCAAGTGGTTTAGGAGGAGATGTCATTTGAAGCAAATGTTGACAGATGATGGGTATCCAGTGATACTAAAAGTTCACCATCAGCACTTTGTGCTCTAGAGAGCTAAATATCATAGGTACAAGCATAAAGCAAGTCCTGCTAGGGTCTAAAAAATTTGGTAAATGATGCTTGACCTAGAATAACCTAGATGCCCAGTCACTTGTTTCAATGATTCCTAACTAAGATTTAGAGAAGTTTACCAGTTGTTTCCTGCCCCTGACACGTCTGTTAGTAGTTGCTTGAAGTCAAACACTTCACGTAAAGGACCTTTCATCATCTCACTAACCACACCCTCCTCCATGTCTACAAGCACTGCCTGAAACACAATTAAGATAATGCAAGGACCTAAATTCCATTTAAAACTGGACTTCACTTACAAGCTATAAATGTAAATACACAAACTTTTGATGCACTCTTTTGTCATACAGTACTTTACAAGAAAATCACCAAGAGCTCCACTGTAATGTGTACAGTTTCCCCACACCACCCACAAGTGCGGAGTTGCAGCAAGCAAGGCTTTTTCCACAGATGGTGTCACTATACGCAAGAGTTTCCCTAGTCTGGAATTACATGTTTACCCTGACGTGAGCAAAGGTTCAATGTTTGCCTTACACTTATTCTTAAATGCTAGTGAAACTAAATAGTCAAACATGGGTATCTGACAGTCAAACGTGGGTATCTGACGATGAATCCTCAGTAAAAACTGTATAGTCAAACATAGGTATCAGATGATGCTGCCTTGTTACAAAGTGAATAGTCAAACATAGGTATCAGACAGTCAAACATGGGTGTGCGACGTGGGTATCAGACAGTCAAACATGGGTATCTGACAGTCAAACGTGGGTATCTGACAGTCAAACGTGGGTATCTGACAGTCAAACGTGGGTATCTGACAGACAAACGTGGGTATCTGACGATGAATCCTCAGTACAAACTGAATAGTCAAACATAGGTATCAGATGATGCTGCCTTGTTACAAAGTGAATAGTCAAACGTGGGTATCCAACAGTCAAACATGGGTATCTGACAGTCAAACATGGGTATCTGACAGACAAACGTGGGTATCTGACGATGAATCCTCAGTACAAACTGAATAGTCAAACATAGGTATCAGATGATGTTGCCTTATAACAAAGTGAATAGTCAAACGTGGGTATCCAACAGTCAAATGTGGGCATCTGACAGTCAAATGTGGGTATCTGACAGACAAACGTGGGTATCTGACGATGAATCCTCAGTACAAACTGAATAGTCAAACATAGGTATCAGATGATGCTGCCTTGGTACAAAGTGAATAGTCAAACGTGGGTATCCAACAGTCAAATGGGGTATCCAACAATCAAACATGGTTATCCTAGTCAAACATGGGTATGGGGCAGTGAATCTTCGGTACAAACTGAATAGTCAAACATAGGTATCTGACAGTCAAATATGGGTGTGGGACGTGGGTATCTGACAGTCAAACATGGGTATCCGACAGTAAAACGTGGGTATCTGACAGTCAAACATGGGTATCTGACAGTCAAAAGAAGGTATCCGACAGTACAAGTGTTCATTCTTATGCCTCCTTTGTATACGTGCACATTCTTATCTTCTCATGCAAACTTCTTTCTTTGACTAACATGACTAAATACTTACCCGTGCCTTCAAAGCTTTGATTTTTCCTGTCCCCTGATCCAAAGGGATGTTTGCAGGGTCATCAAATCTACTGTCAACATTCCGGAAAAAACTGCTGAGAGATTCATCATAGGTCCCATCCTGAAGTTATATTATTATATTAGCTAATACAGAATATATTTATCATGATTAACCCCAAATGTATTAAATTTTCAAAATATACTTTAATTTGGACAGTGCTTTAAGTTGTTCAAATAGTTCCTCACTTAAAATTTTACCGACTAAATAAGGAACAGTGCAAATCATGATCAAACATGATGATTAACAAGCTCAAAATGCAGCAGCACTTGTTGCCAACAGTGTTTATTATGGTTAAATTTTCAAGTTTTGAGTATATCTAAATCATTTACAAATCATTTGAACCAACCTTTCTTTACAATGGAGGAATTTTCTTCCAACTATACAAGTTATAAACCTACAACTTCAAAAATACCTTGCGGGGTGTTTGTAAACTCAAAAGTACAGTTGTAATGTAAACAAAGGTGCATGCATATTCACCTTTACTTTGGTGTATTTGTTCTTGTTCTACATATATGTCTAACAAGTGACCCCCTCAGCAGGGCCAATATTGATCCCAGAGGCATGATTTGAACAAACTTGGTAGAGGTCCACTATACAATGCTGTATACTAAATATCTAAGCTTTAAGCCTTGTGGTTTTTGAGAAGACTTTTAAAGTTTTCCTTATTGAAACAAAATGAAAAATCAAAAGACCCCCCACTCACAAGGGTCATAATTTCAACAATCTTGACAGAGGTCAACTAGGCAATGTTACATATCAAATATCTTTAGCTTTAGGCCCTGTGGTTTTGGAGAAGATTTTAAAAGTTTTTCCTATTAAAGCTTATGTAAAATCAAGTGACACCCTAGAGTCAATTTCGACCCAGGGGTCATAATTTGAACAACCTTGATAGAGATCCACTAGGAAATACTACATGCAAAATATCTTAGCTCTAGGCATTGTGGTTTCTGAGAAGATTTTTACAGTTTTTCCTATTTGTTGCATAGCAACTAGAGTTATGTATGGAATGGAATTCTTTGAGCAATTTTAGTAGAGCTTCATGCAAGGAACCTTCCTGTCAAGTTTCATCAACATTTTCCCAAGTGGTTTCAGAGAAGATGTTGTTTGAATCAACAAGAGCTGTCCCTCACAAGTGACGAATGCCCCTGAAAGAGGTGCCTCACAGTCTGTGTCCTCTCCATGTGCTCAATAAATGTGCTATGTAATTTTAAAATCCTTCCATGCATGACAGAGTAACCATGCATACAATTTTCCATTACTTTAAACACTAAGTGTGACCTTGACCTTTGAGGTAGGGACTTGGGTCTTGCACGCGACACATCCGCTTGATGTGCTAGACATTTGTGCCAAGTTATTTTAAAATCCTTCAAAGCATGATAAGTTATAGTCCGGACACAAATGTATGCATTTATACAGGATTCCATTACCTATAAACTCTAAGTGTGACCTTGACCTTTGTGGTAGGGATGTGGGTCTTGCACGCGACACGTCATCTTGATGTGCTAGACATTTGTGCCAAATTATTTTAAAATCCTTCAATGCATGACAAAGTTACAGTCCGGACACGAATGTGTGCATATATGCATATATAGAGGAATCCATTACCTTAAAACTCTAAGTGTGACCTTGACCTTTGAGCTAGGGATGTGGGTCTTGCACGCGACACGTCGTCTTGATGTGCTAGACATTTGTGCCAAGTTATTTTAAAATCCTTCAATGCATGACAAAGTTACAGTCCGGACACGAATGTGTGCATATATGCATATATAGAGGAATCCGTTACCTTCAAACTCTAAGTTTGACCTTGACCTTTGAGCTAGGGACATGGGTCTTGTACGCGACACGTCGTCTTGATGTGCTAGACATTTGTGCCAAGTTATTTTAAAATCCTTCAACGCATGACAAAGTTACAGTCCGGACACGAATGTGTGCATATATGCATATATAGAGGAATCCATTACCTTCAAACTCTAAGTACGACCTTGACCTTTGAGCTAGGGACGTGGGTCTTGTACGTGACACGTCGTCTTGATGTGCTAGACATTTGTGCCAAGTTATTTTAAAATCCTTCAATGCATGACAAAGTTACAGTCCGGACACGAATGTGTGCATATATAGAGGATTCCATAACCTTCATACTCCAAGTGTGACCTTGACCTTTGAGGTAGGGATGTGGGTCTTGCACGCGACACGTCGTCTTGATGTGCTAGACATGTGTGCCAAGTTATTTTAAAATCCTTCAATGCATGACAGAGTTACAGTCCGGACACGAATTGTAAGTGGGGACGCACAGACGGACGGACGGTGCGATTTTAATATGCCTCCCTTCGGGGCATAAAAAAATGACGGACAGTGGGTGATGGGAAAAGCTCACCTAGTGCCAGGTGAGCTAACAAGAGCTGTCAGTAGGACAGCGCGCTCGACTTTTTTAGTGCTTGCCAATAAAACAAAACTTTGACAGTTAAGGGCACACAATACTTTAACTAGGAATTTCTAAGTACAAATCAAGAAACATTTTCACAGAGTTATCTTCTCTTGCTTACAGATAGGTCTCATGATGGTACATAAGTATCTCCAACTTTCAAAGTAATATCTCAAATGGTTAAGTCAACAAGTGGACAAGAATGAAAATTTTAACTGAGTTTCTAAGTCAAAAAGGGCCATAATTCATATAAAATCCTTGACAGAATTACCTTCTCCTGCCTATGTTTTGGGATCATGATGGTAAACAAGTATTCCAACTTTCAAAGTAATATCTCGAACAGTTTAGTCAAAAAGTGGACTGGTACGAAAAACTTAACCAAGATTCTAAGTCGATAAAGGACCTTAATTTTTAAAACAAATCCCTGACAGAGTTACCTTCTCATGCCTAGTAAAACAGGGGCATAATTCTGTTCAAAACCTTGACAGAGTTATGTACTCTTGTCTGTTGATGTAGGTCATGATGGTAGACAAGTATGGTTAGTTTCAAACAGGGATCAGGAAATTTTGCAATCTCAATCGGTCCGGACAAGTCGAGGGTACATCGTCAACCCCTCCCCCCCTCCCCTCCCCGCCCGAAAAAAAGTTACAAAAACGTAAAAAAAAAAAAAAAAAAATTATAGAAAAAAAACGAAAAATTTGTACGTGTTTTATATATTTTTCAACCATCTTTCCATTGGTGTGCATGATAATGGAACGGTTAAAGTATTTAGTTTCCTCCTTTGGATTCCAAAATGTTTCCAAAAACGAAAATGTTTATCTTCTTTCATTATTGATAAGTAAATCTCACGAGTCGATAAAATAAATGCGCCGTTCACGTTCTAAGGGATAAACTTTACATAATTTTCGCCATAAAGGAATAAGAAACGGAATTTGAAGTAATAAGAAAAATATCGAGCCAGTTTTCATAAATAAAATTAATTAATATGATAATTTCCATGCGATTTTATCACTGAAAGTGTGTTCAATTTCGATTAGAACTGATTACGTTCAAAGTCACCCCCACAAAGTTTTGTAATAATCCATGTGTCAGGTTAGGCAATATAACTTTTGTCGACTGGATTCGTTTTGAATATTTTTTTTATGCCTCTCGGGTTGACAGACCGATTAACATTATCTTTCGGCTTCCCCTTCCGACTTTCGAAGCATTTACTACCGGTTGCCGGTCCGGTTATTTGTTTCGTTATTATTCTCTCGATTATCATAAGCCGGTTTGCCATTTTGGTCATTTGATTTTTTGAACATCGCAAATATGTGGCGTTGTGCCATTTCAACAATAAATCGAAAGGCATTGAATGCCCGAACATGATACATTATATAGCCGGCACTATTTGAGTAATAAAAATTAACTTTTGGTTTTATCTTTTAATAATTTCTTTCAACTGTTTTCTTACCGATCAAAAGTACACGTGGACCGAATCGTTTTTAATTAAATCATAATGACCAGTAATGTTGGCAAAGTGTAGGTAATGATTAGCGGCCTAAAGACAATCGGTCCGGCATAGAGTCAATCGGAGCTGCAAACACATTAATAAAATCAATAACGTGTTAGCGACGCCCGAGGACCAATTAGGTAAAGACCGCCGCGGGTTATTAACATGACACGTTTATTTTGGGGTATTGGATAGGTGCTAATAACACAGATGCTATGTGTAATTACACAAGCAACTCCTTTTGTCATATTTAAGCGATTTTATGACTTTTTTTTTTAAAAATCTCGGACCAATTTTTAAGCAACTTTTGGTGACGTGAATCGGTCCAGCAAGTTGAAAATCGGTCCAGACCGGCAAATTTTCGGTTTTCCTGATCCCTGGTTTCAAAGCAATACCTCCAATGGTTTTGAAATAATGCGAGGTGGTACGAAAAACTTAACCAAGCTCAATACACTTTCTAAGTCAAAAAAGGGGCATAATTCTGTCAAAAACCTTGACAGAGTTATGTACTCTTGTCTGTAGATGGAGGTTATGATGGTAAACAAGTATGGTAAGTTTCAAATACATACCTCAAATACTTTTGAAATAAAAGGAGGTGGTACGAAAAACTTAACCAAGCTCAATACACTTTCTAAGTCAAAAAAGGGCCATAATACTGTCAAAAACCTTGACAGAGTTATGTACTCTTGTCTGTAGATGGAGGTTATGATGGTAAACAAGTATGGTAAGTTTCAAAGCCATACCTCTAATACTTTTGAAATAAAGTGGGGTGGTACGAAAAACTTAACCAAGGTGTGACACCAACACCAACGCCGACGCCGGGGCGAGTAGGATAGCTCCCCTTTTCATAGAAAAGTCGAGCTAAAAATGATTAAATTTACCTTATTAACGGTTGCATGCTCACGTAATGCAAGATCCCAGAACCTGCATCCAATCTGGTTTCCACATTGTCCAACTGAAATAAAGTTCAGAATTTTCAAAATGACCAGTATGAAATTAATTATATCCCACCTCTTGCAGATAGTGACATGTGACGTCTCATATTTACTGCAAGTATTATAACTAAATACTGTAAATTGGTGAATATTCACAATGATTAAATTTTCGCTATTTTTATGAAGATTTAAACAAGAGGGCCAAGATGGCCATATATCACTCACCTGGCTACCATTAGCTATAATACAATGGGTATTTTAGTTTTATTTTTAAACTGATAGAGATCCGCTACATAGTGCTACATTTCAAATATCTAAGCTCTTTGCCTTGTGATTCTAGACAATAATTGTTTTGAAGTTTTGCCTACACAAGCCTTTGCTTTTATATATAAACAACAAGAGGGCCATGTTGGCCCTATATCGCTCACCTGGCTACCATTGGCTCTAATAGAAGATCATCAATAGCAGAAAGGGTCAATTTCGACCTTGGGCTCATGATTTTCCACTATACAAGCCTATGTAAAATCAAGAGAACCTGATGTCATGATTTGAACAATCTTGGTAGAGGTTCACCAGGAAATGCCAATTGCTAAATGCCTTTAAGCTCTAGGCCTTGTGGTTTCAGAGAAGATTTTTTTAATTTTTCCAACATTAGCCTATATAAAAACAAGTGACCCCTAGGTGGGGTCAATTTTAACCCGGGGGTCATGATTTGAACAGGCCTTGGAATGGAATTCTATGTACAATTTTGGTAGGGCTTCATGCAAGGAACAACCCGGCATAGTTTTATCAACATTGGCTCAGTGGTTTCAGCATTTTCAGAGATGTCGTTTGAATCAAAATGTTGACGGACGATGGGCAACCATCCATTAGAAAAGCTTACCCTGGCAAAGCCACATGAGCTAAAAATTCACCTAGAGTATTGAAAGTATTTCACAGTTCAAATGCAGACATGTCACAAGGTTAGTAACGCGAAAATAGAAGTAAACAGGCTAACGATGGTCGCGAAATATTATGAATAATAATGAGCAGTGAAATTTTAACGCCCGCTGCTTAGTATTACAGTAATTACCTTGAACAACTATTGATTGTGTCATTTTCTGAATATAATTCAGACACGCATATATTCAAACTGCTGCAACATTTGTCACGCTTGTTTACATTGGACAGTCAGGGTTGTGCGACGCTTTTGAAAATAGTCAAGCACAGTCGTTTAGCGAGTCAGACTTTCTGACATATGGCGGGAATTTCTTTAGCATTTTTACAGTTTTATTTCATGTTAATTACACGGTAAGTGGCAGTTGACGACATTCACAATAGTTCATTTAGTAAATTAATTCAATCTAAAATCTACCCCACAAATTACTGGATTTTAAATTGGTCTCATATTATAACAACTGGTCCCTGGTGTAAATCACATGACGTATATGTAAATATCACATGATTATCACATGATATATAATACATGACATGGCACTTAAGTTTATTAGAGCAGAGCTGTTTAAAAGGTACGTATCATATGTTATTGTGTTATGAAAACAGCCTTTTTTCTCTTGACCAAAATTTTTTAATGGCTAAACATTTAGCAGTGGCACGTTTCATAACAAGGTGATGACGTTATGCCCACCATTGTCTTTTTTGTTGACGTTGTTGTTGAAAATTTTAACATTTTACGATATTTAGTTGGATAAGGTTTAGCTGTTAATTTAATTTTCATGTACGAAAATTTCCTTCAGGAGTTAAAAAAAACAGATATGACAATGACAGACTTTTCCACTGAATATATCACAGGGGGTCGGGCCCATAACAGTACTGATGTATTTGGGCCTCTACAACAAAAAATTCCATGTCACTACTACTGTTTATATATAGTAGTACTAGTGATATGGAATATTTTTTTGTTGTAGAGGCCCAAATACATCAGTACTGTTATGGGCCGACCCCCTGTGGAATATATAATAAAAAAAAAAATTAAAGATTAACTCTCTGGTTTGATCACAATAGCCACCCACGTGGCCAATGATAGATCCATATTGACAATGAATGAATATTGAGGTTTGTCATGGCATACTCTCAAAAGCCCTGCAATTGGACACCTACTTTCTTCAGGCACTTGCTGTGGCTGTATTGTATATAACGTAAATTTGTTATTCTAAGGTTATATCATACAATCATACAATAATTTTATTATTCAACTTTACAATATTTGCAAAAAAAACAAGAATATATACAAGAATATAGATCTACTTGGCCTTGGGCCAATACGACCACTCTGGGACAAATAACAAGGCCAATATGAAATCACTTGATTAATGATAATTTTATTATTCAACTTTACAATATTGGCTAAAAAACAAGAATATAAATGTTCTTGTAACAATAACAATTTTATTTGTATTTAACTTAGTAAAAAAAGATATCAGCAGGAGTCTATTTTAAAAACAAAATGGCGTTTAAAAATCTAACGGAAGTGACTTCTCCATATTGGCCCTCTCTTTTAAACCAATCAGAATACTAATGGACCATATTGGCCCTGTTTTCTCGTATTGGCCCTGCTTTTCTCATATTGGCTCAGTTATGCTTTGTATTAGCTCTACCTGTTTCATATCATGTGTGCAATTGATTTAATATGTACAGTGTATAATATTGTAAAGTTGAATAATAATGGGTGATATTTCAGGATACAGTAATGTTGCTTATCTCCCTTTTCTATACCTCTGGTATAGCCAAAATGGATTGTAAAGGCCTAAACTAATTTGAAACTAATTTGGATACCGGTACTTGGTCCTTGGATACATTATGAAAGATTGTTTTATTTCCTCCATTTATGGAGAGCTCAACACATATACAAACACATACATATGAATATTATATACAAATAAGAGCCAAAGAAAACCAAATAATGCAACAAAAACAACATTAATTTGAATACATAAGTTAAAGATTATAATTATGTAAAATGATTTTAAAACATGTGAAATAATGCTACAAATATTGTAACTGCATCTACTGATGTATAGTTACACAAGGTTGGGGTCAATTACTTCCAAATCGAATGCATTGAATTAGCATTACTTGCTCAAATTTCAGCATTAAATTAGCATTACCATTACCTATTATTTCAAAAGTAATGCATTAGCATTATTTGGAAAAGTAATGCATAAGCATTAGCATTGACTCAAGCAATTTGAAACTTAAATTCAGAATTCAGTTTTGTTACTTCTGAGTTTAACATATTTACAGAATAACAACTTTAACTGCCTACTTAATTTCACAGGTAGAGAGGTGAAGACTGGTCCACTGATTTTAAATTACAAATCATTTCTGTGATTATTGTCAGTTTAATATAGTGGTCATTTACTGTTTGAGTTCATATTGAGCAAATCCTGACAATATAATACATCTAAACAACTTCAACTTGCTTTAGGCAAAATTGCTTTAACACCCTAAATACCATATATTTAAATAGCTGCAAGTCATATAATTATGTATTTTAATAAATTCATTTATATTTAAAGGGCAATTACTTTGAAAAAGTCTATCTTTAAAGAAGACAAAATATTTGGAAATGACAATTGATATATTAATTAGACATAGCATGATAGCTCAGGTCAAATCAATATGATCAAAGACACACTTCAGATACACAGCTTTCCTTTCATTTTCTCACTGTACAATTTGTGTTTATATATCAACCTGTGACAAGAGCTTATATAGAACTAATGCTAATGCATTAGCAAATTTGAGAAATCCAATGCATTGGATTAGCATTAGAACTAATGCAAAAATGTCTGCATTAGTTGAAGAAAAGCTAATGCATTAGCAATGCCAATGCATTATATAGCATTAGTTTTTGCATTAGCCAACCCTGGTATAGTATCATTATTCAAACATTACTTCGTAGACTGCAAGCAGCAAATACTTAAGTATGCTATGGTAACAAGTATTTAAAAGCACTACTCTATCCAAGTAAGAATGTTCACTTGCATCGTCGGACACCCACGGATGTTGACTCAGCTACGCTCCATGTATGAAGCGTAGTGCAACCAACAACAGTTACTGTGGCTGATAAAGTATGGAGCGTAGCGGAGTCAGCAACGGGTGTCTGACCAACGATGGCTCACTTGGAACTGTAATATGACTTCTTAATGTTAATGAGGTGATGACCTAAACACAGGCTCACTGGCTCAACTGTATTTGAAATTGTAGAACCAGGATGTTGAGATTTCTAGTGGTGACCTGCACGCTGCTTGCCATTGTTGTGACTGCATTCAGTGATGAGTGTAATCTTCCTCCAAGTCAGTGGTGCTCATCTGAAGAAATTTCTCACAAATGTGGGGTAAGTACACAAATTTGGAATTTTAGAAATTTATCAGAAAATACAGGATAAGTGCAGAAATTTTAATTTAGCTATGGGATTTTAAATGGATTTATTATTATTTCGAAGCATGTACTGATTAGAACCAATCTGTGTAAAATATATAAGTTTAAAGAAAGCAATATAATGTCAATGTAAGGACCCTGGATCCATTGATTATCATGTTTGTTACATTGTATTCCTACCAAGGGTACTGTACTCTTACATTCTACATGTATCTCAGTTTCATTCCAGTAAATTTCAGAGTTGTCTAGCTCTTTTTCAGAGAATAACAAACAATGCATGGTGTAGTTTTTAACTCCATACAAGCCATTTGAATTGGACACAAAGCATGTATTGTACCACCATGCATGTGTTGTACCACCATGCACATGTTGTACTACCAATCATTGTTCCAATGTGTTGTACCACCAAGCACGTGTTGTAACTTGTACCACCATGCACGTGTTGTACCACCATGCATCTGTTGTACCACCATGCACGTGTTGTACCACCATGCACGTGTTGTACCACCATGCACGTGTTGTACCACCATGCACATGTTGTACCACCATGCATGTGTTGTACCAACATACACATGTTGTACCATCATGCATGTGTTGTACCAACATGATCCTTGCCATATAGAAGCACAACTCTTTGTACTATTGTCATTACTTTAGTTTATACAAATTCATTTTATTTATTTTAGCTCGATTGTGAAGAAAGCTTTAAGCTCTCTCACTCTCAGCTTCTTGGAAAAAACAGTACTAGTGTTATATGATGTGATACGGTCTTGACCCCAGTGGGGCTCAAGCCCACAACCTCCAGGGTGAGCGGCAGGCACCTTAACATCCACACCACCGCTCTCTGCTCTTCAGTAATTGCTTTACGGAATCTGTTATTGTGTGCCTTTTCATCTTTATAAGCTTTCTGTCAGAAGATGTGTTAGCTTGCCCTCATGGATTGATGTGATGCTCTCTGTATTTCGGACATTATGTAGTGTCAGTTTCAATGTATATTACTTTACCTAGCATTGTCTTTATATTCTCCAATTCATATGATACTACAGTATAACCTCTGTACAACAACACTAAAGGGACCATCAAGTTTTGTTTGTTGATGAGAGGTTGTTGTTGTAGGGAGGTTAATTATTTCAGATATAACTGCTTTGGGAAATAATACACCTGTCTTTGTAGAGAGGTTTTTTCTCTACGGAGGTGTTGTTTAGAGAGGTTGGACTGTACATTAGAGTCTTCTTTTTTCATTTTACCTTCAGCATTAAGTCTGTCTTCAATATAATGTTATCTTTCTGTGATCTGGTTAATGGAAAAACAACACCTCTGACCAAACAAACAAATATTGCAAGAGCAGCCACTTTAATTCTCTGTATGTCATCTTTAATTTTCATTCACATGAAGTTGCCTCTCTGATTAAACAAACCATAGGTTTCTTTCACAAACATTAATTTTGCTTTACCTTTCGTTAATCAAAAGTCAGGTAGCATTTTGTTGATGATCTAAGAAATTACATACTGATCTGTCTTATCTCAATTTGTTGATCAGGAGCCAGAATTTACCTGAGCTTGAACTCCAAGGCATAATTATACCACTGCATTCTGTTGTAATAGCTACAACGGTATGAGTAAACTTTTCCATAAACACAATTCTAATTATATGAACTACATATAAAAACATTATGAATTTGTGTATAAAGTCCAACGTACTCTCATGATACCTCCATAGAGCAACAACCTCCCTAAAATGACACATATTTTCTTTCCCTATTGCATCTATTGTATAAGGAATCAACCTTTCTGCAACAACACCTATCTACAACGTTCCCAAAGGTGTTGGCTCCTGAAAGGTTGCACTGTATATTTACAGTTTGTGTTTCAGTGGTTAAGGTCATTCTGACTTTGAATTATTAAAGCTTGCACTAATTGAGGGTAATGGATTTATGTCCAGGTACAGCTGAGGAACTGGTTGTTTGAATCTTTAACTGGCTGTTAAGCTGACCGTGGTTAACTTTGATCAGAAAAAATTCTTGTTGGACAAAATAACGAAATATTTACATTTAGCATTGACTAGTTTTTTTAGTTCTCATTCTCGCGAGTTCAAAAACTAATTTGTTTAGAAATGTCTTTCAAACTGTAGAAACATAACCTTTAAAGTTAATCGACTGTTAGCTTAATCATTGATTAAATTTTCGAACCACAAGGTCCTGAGAAAACTGGCAGTTTCTTTGCATGTACATTGTACGAGGGTTGATCCAGAATTAACATTACTGTTTCTATCACTATGAGTACGGGACAGAATGAAATCAAATATCAATTCCCCTTGTATTGGCATTTTTGTCTATGTCTTTTAAAAAAAAATTACAAACAAATAAATTGAATTGGTCAATTTCTAACCTGTTATGAGGTGGTCTATGGGCGTTGTGGAGAGGTTTGATTACGTTATTCCAAAGAAGGAATGAACACAAGAATACTATAAAGTATAACTAGCTTTATTGAAGTCTAAACACTCTCTGACTCATATATTGTTTCATATACATACTATTTAAACAACAATATCATATGGTATAAACAGGGGTATACTTAAACAATATAGAACTTTATATAACATCTCCCTTTTTCTGAAAAATACAAAAAATAAAACTTTAACTTTTTTTTTCTCAATGGAATTCAAGTCAAGGTTATTTGCACTGAATGTCGGTCACTCTGTGTGTGGCTTTACCAATTATACTGGTGAAATGTGCCACATTTCAACGTTATCAATGTCATTAAGATAAACAATTAACATAATTGTTCCACTGTCCAATTTATCTCGGTTCACTTGGATTCTATCATCTTTGGTTTTACAGTGCGACCATATCTAGTGATATAAGGTTTAGCCGAAATTGATGATTCAGGTTTTGTGTGGGAAATTGGCAAAACTATATTTTCGGCTTGGGGGGACAGGGGTTTTCATTTTTAGTTTCTGAAGATTCTGTTTGATCAGGAATTGAAAGATCTGGGAGTGTGATATTGGGAAGGTTTGGTGTGTGAGGCGGTTCATTTGACTTAAGAAGATGGCGCCTATTCCTAGTGTACTGTGCACCATCGGAGGTTCTTACTGTGTACGAGCGTGCATTATGCTGTTCAATGACAGTTGCAGGTTGCCATGTACCTTTGTGTATGCGTCGGTTCACCTACATTTAACGATTTCAGTGGTGTAGCATGTCTATCATAGTACTTCTTTTGGGTTTGTTTCTGTTCATTTAACTTTTTCCTGACTTTAGCAGGATCCGGAGTTCTGGGATTCAGCTTTTCAGGTGTAATAGGTAGAAATGATCTTATTTTCCTCCCGAACAACAATTCGGCAGGTGAGTAACCTGAACTTAAAGGTGTTGCTCTGTATTCCATTAAAGCAATAACTGGATCGGAAGAAGAACTCTTGGACTTTTTCAAAATTGTCTTGCAAATTTTGACATGAGCTTCTGCTAACCCATTGCTTTGACTGTAAGTCGGGGAAGAGAAAACATGCTCGAAATCCCATGCTTTAGCAAACTCTTTGAACTGTTGGGATGTGTAATAGGTAGCTCCATCGGAAACTAACCTCATAGGAATCCCACTTCTGACACCATGTTATGAGGTGGTCTGTGGGCGTTGTGGAGAGGTTTGATTACGTTATTCCAAAGAAGGAATGAACACAAGAATACTATAAAGTATAACTAGCTTTATTGAAGTCTAAACACTCTCTGACTCATATATTGTTTCATACATACTATTTAAACAACAATATCATATGGTATAAACAGGGGTATACTTAAACAATATAGAACTTTATATAACATAACCCTAGTAAAGAATAATGTATAATTTATTTGCAATTCCAGCAGGTTTTGAATACACTGAATTATTCAAGCATTTGCATCCGAGGTGCTGAATGCTTGAATATATATTCTGTTCTACTGGGTGGAGCTGACTGATGGTTATGTAACAATTTATTAAATAGATATCAATAATATTGTATAATATGATATTTGACATTTTACTAAATGCACTGATGTGATAAAAACCTAAACGAAATGACGCGGATGATTTTAAAATCATTTTGCAATGTAACAACTGACAAAATTAACTTCAAGGGATATCGAAGAATTTACTGTTGTAATGTACCGGTAAATCATTTTTATTTTTGGAAAATCAAACCTTTCTATGTTTTATAAGCCGATATAATATGATGTTATCATCTGCATTGCATGTATGTGCCAGTGATACCGTCTGCATTGCATGTATGTGCCAGTGATACCGCATGCATGTTACCTAGGAATCTGTCAGATTCTGTCATATATTTATACATCTGGTTCAGTTTGTCTGTTGTACTTACTATGAAATTGACTTGTTTCACTCTATTTTGGAAGGTTTAAGTACTAGGCAACACAATAAATCCTAATATCTAATGACATGAAGGTGGCACATTTTGATTACACAAATCCACCCTAAAAATTAAAACGAACTGCAAAATGAGGGCTTTATTTATGTCGTGGCCATGAGATATTACGTTGCGGGAACAAGATAATTAATTCATGGGCAATATCAGATATATATATATATATAAATGTATAGCACAGTAACATTAATTTTGTTGTAACGCGTACACAGTTAATTTAGTTAATTAAATCATTATTTTAAAGCCATATCAAGTCATTTTTATTTAATTCATTATATATATAAATATATATACGTGAAAAATACAAAAACATGTGCCGGAAAAAAGTTATCTTTTAATAAATATATTATATATATATATAAAATCATGCACATGTCACATCTATGCCTACATACTTAAAGCAATATTATGTGACAACACCAAACACCCAGCAGTGGTTACTTCCCCTTTAATACAGTGTTAACACAAGTTCCCGAGATTGCATAAAATCCAAATTTGAATTTAATGTTAGTTTTTTGTACTACTTTAGTTAATAGGTTAATTTTATCATGGGCCGCTTTCCTTAAATAGTTTTCCATTAGTTAGAAAGTTTGTCCTGAGATATTCAAGGTGTGCTAATACTAAATAATAATAATATAGTATGTACATGTATTTGTTCGTGTACAAAGTTACAAAATTCTGTTAATTTAATGGCCCTTATAATTCTGTTATGTTACTCCATGTTTTCCAGTGGCCAAAAAAAACAACAAAAAAACGGATGTGTGTTTCAGGTCTCCATTCCAAAAAAGGTCTGTCGGCCCCTTTTTTAAAATGATTGTATTTACCCCCCCCCTTTTTTTTTTTTACTAGAAAACACTTAAAAATTGGCCTTCTAGATCATTTTCTTACAAAAATTTATCAAAACTTGTTTGAAATGCACGAAATGGCACCCTCAAAATCATGAAAATCGGATGACATCAAAATATTTGTGCACTGTACAAACAGTCATTCTCTTTAAGTATAACATTCTCAGGTCATGGCAAGCCTCTGTCGTAATTTCATTTCGGTGAATTTCAAAGAGTTCCAGTCATCTTTCCAAGACTGCCAGACAAGGCATGGCACTTTATCCCCAACGCATGTTGACGACTTTCCATACAAACCATTCAGATTAGACACAAAGCATATGTTGTGCCACCAGCCTCCTGGCCATGAATCTGCACAGTTACCTGAGTATTTGTCATTATCTCGGTCCTTGGTGCTGAACGACATTCCATTGTGAGTACGATTAGATGGTTTGTAATCTGGCTTCTCCAAAGAATCTCCAGCATTCCCTGTGTAGCCTTTAACCTCTAGCTTGTAGTTTTCTTTTTCAGGACCAATCTTGAATGTCTCATATTTAGCATAAGCACGATTTCCTTCGTAGTCCTCAAGTTCAATTCTGAGCTCATGGGGTTCTGCAGTATCAGTGAGTTTATGC
Source organism: Saxidomus purpurata (assembly GCA_022818135.1). Taxonomy (NCBI): domain Eukaryota; kingdom Metazoa; phylum Mollusca; class Bivalvia; order Venerida; family Veneridae; genus Saxidomus; species Saxidomus purpurata. The sequence continues at coordinate 36,302,372 of JAFMSR010000017.1, forward strand.
AAGTATTCATTACCTAGCCAAAATTCTCCGGTCAAATTTCCGAACCCGGTTTTATAGTCATTCCAGTAACGAAAGAAATTTTCCGATCCATCTTGCCGACGCTGGAATACCGTCCAACCTCCTAAGTCAGTTGTCATGTCACAGTAAACTTCAATCATTTCATTACTTTCTGATGCATCTAATACTATTTTATAAACTTGACTAGACTCAAATCCACTTTGAAACAAATCTAGACAAGATGTATGTTGTTTTCTTGATTGTGCTGTTTGACTGCTATTTCCAGGAAAGTCCAAACATGAAGTGGATTTATTTGTTGCAGCAGTACACTTCATTTCTAAATTTTCAAACATGCTCAAAGCCTTTGTAACATTCAGACCAATTTCTTGTGTATTTTGAAAATGTTCTCTTGCTATTTTATCCATATTTTTAACAGTTTCCAAATGTTCTTCAAGGGTATTTCTAACGTTTGTCAAAGTATGAGACAGATTTTCATCAGTTTGCTTTGTAACATCAATTTCTTGAAGAACCTTTTCTATGTTTTCTGATATCTTATTTTCCATATTTTTGACTTCCTTAATCAGTAATTCAGATAGACTGTTAAGGCTTGTTTGCATGTTTTTGTAAGCCTTCTTGATTTCCTCAGCTTGAGTGTTCATTTCTGCAGTAATTTCTCTACGGAATCTGTTGTTATGTGCCTTTTCATCTTCAAAAGCTTTAAATAGGATTTTTAGCTTGTCCTCTGGGATAGATGACTTGGGTTCTACATCTCTGACGTTGGCATCATCACTATCAATATCTATCTTTTTAATTACTTTACCTAACATTGTCTCCATACTTTCTAGTTTGTTGAACACTGCAATAAAGTCATCTCTTCTGAGTTTACTCTCATCATTAATTCTGTCTTCAACATAATTTAATCTTTCCATAGTACGTTTTAACGTTAAAGCAGCGCTTCCACCCAGACAAACTAAAAGTGTTAACAGCAAGGATGGCACAATTAATTCCATGTTTATTTGAATTTTATTTTTGTTTGTTTTTAAAATGAATAAATACACTATAATCAAATCTCAAGATAGTGCTTCATCACTTATCCAAATAATTGGTACAGTTTAGATGCATGATCAAAGAAAGAATGTATTTTCTGGGGGGTTTTCCCCATATTTTTGAACAGGATCCAGAGTTTACCTGAGATTTTCAAGCCAGAATATCTCACTGGAATGTATTAGTCATTCAGATATATACACTTCCTACCTGTTACAATGATTCCAGCAGTACTTAGATGATCTGCACTGTATTTAGTTAATAAATTTTCACTGGTTACCCCTGTAACAATTAATATTGCTGTCAAAATTTTCATAGGTCACCCCTATAACAATTAATGGTGCTGTCCAAAGTTTATGCACAGAGCACACCTATAACAATTAATGGTGCATTCCAAATTTTCACTGAGCACCCCTATAACAGTTAATGGTGTGCTCCAAATTTTCACTGGGCACCGCTACAACAGTTAATGGTGTGCTCCATATTTTCACTAGCCCCCGACAACAGTTAATGGTGTGCTCCAAATTTTCACTGAGAACACCTATAACAATTAATGGGTGTGCTCCAAATTTTCACAGAGAACCCCTATAACAATTTATGGTGCGCTCCAAATTTTCGCTGAGCACCCCGATAACAATTAATGGTGCGGACCAAATTGATACAAAAATAAGGTTTTATCAGCACCTGCTGCAAGTGACAAATGCAACGTCAAGAATGAACTATGACTAAATATGGTGAATCTTTAATGGGGGGGGGGGGGACATTTTAAATCTAAATAAATGGCAGTTAATATTTTGGGTTCAGATAAAAGATAATTCAAATTATTTGAAACAGTCACTTTAAAAAGAGAAAAATAATTTATGCGTCATGACATGCTAGCAGTGATATGCAACAATATTGTTCTGCTACGGTGATGTGTAATTAAATCTTTTTGTCAGATTCAAGGATCTCATTATAGCAGACCTGTCACTTTGACAGTTGTATTTAATAAATATTTTAATCAATATATAAGTTCACTCTAATTCACTGAGATTGAATGGCTGGATTGGGCTAATTTATGCTTTTTCTTGGAGATTATTTTCACTCCACACTTCGCCTTTTTTTTCAAATTTTTCCAGAGCTGTGCACTGTATTACAGTCTTCACCAAATTGGCCACAGTGTTTATTGGCATAATGTCTTAGTACTTTACTCAGTAGAGTTATGGCCCTTCATTGGTCAAATGTTTGTCCATTCTATAACTTGAACAAATGTAATCAAATCAAGGCCATACTTCAGCACAAAGTTAATGGCTACAATATCTCTGTTGAGTTTGATACCTGTCTCACTGTTATGGTCACCGCAGAGTTAAGGCCTCTGAATTGTCCTATTTTTACCAAAATAATAGTTGCCATACTCTAACTTGAACAACTAGAATCTATTTTTCACCGTGCATGACCACAAAATGTTAATGTGCATAATATCTCAGCCAATTTCTCTAATCTGGCAGATCACCCTCAAACCCGTTGTTCGAAATTTTAACTGGCTGTTAATGTAATCGTAGATTTACTTTTGAATGAAAAACTGATTCTTAGTAGAGAAGTGCAATATGTTTAGTGCAATATGTTTATTTTGCTTTGAAGAGTTTTTGCTTCTTATTCTCCTGAATGCATGCATTTGTTTTAGAAAGTCTTTACAAATGCGAAAATATGACCATAAAAGTTAACTAACTGTTAGCTTAACAGCTAGCCATTTAAAGTTTTGATCAACGGGGTCCTGGTTGTTACATAGTTATTGTACATGAACTGCTGAAATTTTGTCCAAATAGGTCACTCCAGAGTTATGGCCCCACAGTTTTTCACATACTTAATTACAATAATTTTATCGTAAATCGTTCTCTTTGGTGGGGAAAATGGCTGTCCAAGAATGACTGGTCATTGGCCTTTAAATTGCATTTACAATAATAACATTTCTATCATTTTACATGCAATGACTTTAGATGTACAAATGTTGGTTTCTCACAAATACGGCTCTTTTTATGACTCTATTAGAGACTGTTATGATGTTTTATCAGAACTTTATCGGAACTTCATTTCAGTTATTTTCAGTATTTTTAAGGTGGACATGTCTTTCCATGATTTCCAAAGAATACACGATCCAGCAGTGTCAGCGCATGTTTGTGTTTCTCTATACAAGCCATTTAGATTTGAAGCAAAGCACATGTTATACCACCAGCCTCCTTTGTACCATACAGCACAGCTCACTGAAGATTCTGCATCATTATCCCTATCATATGTTGAAAATCCCATACCACTGTGCCATTCCAAAGAATCTCCAGCATTCCCTGTGTAACCTTTAACCTCTAGTTTGTAGTTTTCTTTTTCTGGACCAGTCTTAAATGTCTCATATTTAGCATAAGCACGATTTCCTTCGTAGTCCTCAAGTTCAATTCTGAGTTCATGGGGTTCTGCAGTATCAGTGAGTTTATGCAAGTATTCATTGCCAAGCCAAAATTCTCCGGTCAAATTTCCGAATCCGGTTTTATAGTCGTTCCAGTCACGAAAGAAATTTTCTGATCCATCTTGCCGACGCTGGAATACCGTCCACCCTCCTAAGTCAGTTGTCATGTCACAGTAAACTTCAATCATTTCATTACTTTCTGATGCATCTAATACTATTTCATAAACTTGACTGGACTCAAATCCACTTTGAAACAAATCTAGACAAGATGTATGTTGTTTTCTTGATTGTGCTGTGTGACAGCTTTTTCCAGGAATTTCAAACTTGTTCAAGAGATTCAGACAAATTGACTTGGTATTTTCGGAATACTGTTGAACATTTTGCATGTGGTTTGCTATTGCTTTAGTCAGATTTTCATCTTTTTGATTCATTAGATTCAACAAGGGCCGCAACTGTGCAATATTCTTCAAAACTTTAGAAGTTTTACGTTTAAGAAAGTTAATTTTTGTTTCCATATTTATTTGCATATTTTCTACTTGTTCTTTTAAGAGTTCAATTCCTTGTGCTATATCCTCTAGACTAGCATCTTTAGACTCTATAAACTCAGTTTGTTGGTTTATGACTTTAGAACTTTCTCTCTTAAATTTTTCTTTGTTTGTAATCTCCTTTTCTTTGTTTTTAATCTCCTTTTCTTTGTTTATAATCTCCTTTCCTTTGTTTTTAATCTCCTTTTCTTTGTTTATAATCTCCTTTTCTTTGTTTATAATCTCCTTTCCTTTGTTTTTAATCTCCTTTCCTTTGTTTATAATCTCCTTTCCTTTGTTTGTAAACTCCTTTTCTTTGTTTATAATCTCATTTTCTTTGTTTATAATCTCCTTTCCTTTGTTTGTAATCTCCTTTTCTTTGTTTGTAATCTCCTTTTCTTTGTTTATAGTCTCCTTTTCTTTGTTTATAATCTCCTTTTCTTTGTTTATAATCTCCTTTTCTTTGTTTTTAATCTCCTTTTCTTTCTTTATAATCTCCTTTTCTTTCTTTATTATCTCCTTTTCTTTCTTTATAATCTCTTTTTCTTTACAATCTTTTGGAATAGATTGATCCTGTCTAGGTTGATCATGCAGAGGATCATTTCCACTCTCACTGTCTACACTTTGTATCTCAAGAACTTTGTTTAACAAATTTTCTATCCTGTCCAGTTTATAGGAAAGAATATGGAGGTCCATTTTACAGTTTTTTCTTCCAGCATTTATCATGTATTTTGGATGATTTTTCCAGATTTTTGTGTATTTTGGTAAAAAAGCAGTTGTTATTTCCATAGAGATGAGTGATAAGATTAAATAAAGCACACAGTTTTCCATTGTTTTTTTACAATCTTTAAGTCAGAAAGAACAGTTGTTAATCTTCACATGCCCTATAAATAATCTTAGAATAACTGTGTCAGGTAAAACTGTTTCAGAATTTCTGAATTTTGAAGGCTTGCCAAAGTTTGTAGAATATTCAACAGTTTGATACAATAGTTACACATACAGCTGCTTTGTGGTTCAAATAGTGAATATGTTCTCTCTCATTTGCTCAGATTTCTATCAGTATTTCCTGTTCCAGAACAAAAATGTAATACAAATTTCGTATGTAAGAGAATTTTAAGAGTGGGTTTCCCCAAGGAAGAGCATCAAGGCAATAACCCATGTTAAGTCTATGGATATTTAAACATTAAATTAAAATTCTTTGCCATATAATTTGTACCACTCAATCATTTTTAAATTCATGAAGTATCTACCCAGTGTCTTCATAAATGCAAGACGTGATAGTGTTTGTACACAGATAGCTAAAAATAAACTGGCAGATATTAATGGTTGATAATTAAATAAAGAAGGAAAAAGGCAGGCGTTGCGTTAGAAGTTTCGTTTAGTATATTTTGCGAAAGTACCTAAGTATTAAAATGGCCAATGAATAGGTATTTAAATCAGCTAGTAATTCAAAGCTTGTACCCTCAACCTGTGAACAAAGACCACTTGCAAGTGGCTTAATTCACAGGGTGGTCTTAATTTGAGGATGGTCTTTAACATAGGTGTAAGACTGTATATGCAAAAAGGATGAGGTCTCTTCATCACATTATTTTTCAATTTTCAATTAAATTAATTTAATTAATTAAATTAAGTTTCAATTAAATCAAATTTTCAATTAAATGTACAGCTCTGTCATATATTTATATAAGGATCAAAGTGTTAGTATATATATATTTTCAAACAGTAACTGATGTTGACAAGATTTTAGAAAGAAAATTTATACAAGGTTTTAGGAAATAATGATGTTTATTATTTTCATTTTTAAAAGTAGTAAAATTGCAATTCTGAAAAGTTACATAAACTTAAGATATTCAAGGTTTTTGCAGAAAAGCAACAATTTTTATTTTTCTTCAGGAAAGGGTGTCAGACTCCTTGTTTACAGTAATGCAAAGACTGTTGTTTCAGTATGTGGTGGCCCCTCAGCCCTCGGATAGGGTGTGAGATTCCTTGTTCACAGTAATACAAAGACTGTTGTTTCAGTATGTGGTGGCCCCTCGGATAGGGTGTGAGATTCCTTGTTCACAGTAATACAAAGACTGTTGTTTCAGGATGTGGTGGCCCCTCTGGATAGGGTGTCAGACTCCTTGTTCACAGTAATACAAAAACTGTTGTTTCAGTATGTGGTGGCCCCTCGGATAGGGTGTGAGATTCCTTGTTCACAGTAATGCAAAGACTGTTGTTTCAGTATGTGGTGGCCCCTCAGCCACTCGGATAGGCTGTCAGGCACCTTGTTCACAGTAATACAAAGACTGTTGTTTCAGTATGTGGTGGCCCCTCAGCCCTCGGATAGGGTGTCAGACTCCTTGTTCACAGTAATACAAAAACTGTTGTTTCAGTATGTGGTGGCCCCTCGGATAGGGTGTGAGATTCCTTGTTCACAGTAATACAAGGACTGTAACAGTTGTTTCAGTATGTGGTGGCCCCTCAGATAGGGTGTGAGATTCCTTGTTCACAGTAATGCAAAGACTGTTGTTTCAGGATGTGGTGGCCCTCGGATAGGGTGTGAGATTCCTTGTTCACAGTAATGCAAAGACTGTTGTTTCAGTATGTGGTGGCCCCTCAGCCCTCGGATAGGGTGTCAGACTCCTTGTTCACAGTAATACAAAGACTGTTGTTTCAGTATGTGGTGGCCCCTCGGATAGGGTGTGAGATTCCTTGTTCACAGTAATACAAATACTGTTGTTTCAGTATGTGGTGGCCCCTCAGATAGGTGTGAGATTCCTTTTTACTTCTTTGGGGCCCCTCGGATAGGGTGTGAGATTCCTTGTTCACAGTAATACAAAGACTGTTGTTTCAGTATGTGGTGGCCCCTCGGATAGGGTGTGAGATTCCTTGTTCACAGTAATACAAAGACTGTTGTTTCAGTATGTGGTGGCCCCTCAGATAGGGTGTGAGATTCCTTGTTCACAGTAATACAAAGACTGTTGTTTCAGTATGTGGTGGCCCCTCGGATAGGGTGTGAGATTCCTTGTTCACAGTAATACAAAGACTGTTGTTTCAGTATGTGGTGGCCCCTCAGCCCTCGGATAGGGTGTCAGATTCCTTGTTCACAGTAATACAAAGACTGTTGTTTCAGTATGTGGTGGCCCCTCGCCCTCGGATAGGGTGTGAGATTCCTTGTTCACAGTAATACAAAGACTGTTGTTTCAGTATGTGGTGGCCCCTCAGCCCTGACTGTTGTTTCAGGTGGTGGCCCCTAGTAGGGTGATTCCTTGTTCACAGTAATGCAAAGACGCTGTTTCAGGAGTGGTGGCCCCTCGGATGGGGTGTGAGATTCCTTGTTCACAGTAATACAAAGACTGTTGTTTCAGTATGTGGTGGCCCTCGGGGAGGGGGGGGGGTTTCTTGTTCACAGTAATACAAAGACTGTTGTTTCAGTATGTGGTGGCCCCTCAGATAGGGTGTGAGATTCCTTGTTCACAGTAATGCAAAGACTGTTGTTTCAGTATGTGGTGGCCCCTCAGCCCTCGGATAGGGTGTCAGACTCCTTGTTCACAGTAATACAAAGACTGTTGTTTCAGTATGTGGTGGCCCCTCGGATAGGGTGTGAGATTCCTTGTTCACAGTAATACAAATACTGTTGTTTCAGTATGTGGTGGCCCCTCAGCCCTCGGATAGGGTGTGAGATTCCTTGTTCACAGTAATACAAAGACTGTTGTTTCAGTATGTGGTGGCCCCTCGGATAGGGTGTGAGATTCCTTGTTCACAGTAATGCAAAGACTGTTGTTTCAGTATGTGGTGGCCCCTCGGATAGGGTGTGAGACTCCTTGTTCACAGTAATGCAAAGACTGTTGTTTCAGTATGTGGTGGCCCCTCGGATAGGGTGTGAGATTCCTTGTTCACAGTAATACAAAGACGTTGTTTCAGTATGTGGTGGCCCCTCAGCCCTCGGATAGGGTGTCAGATTCCTTGTTCACAGTAATACAAAGACTGTTGTTTCAGTATGTGGTGGCCCCTCGGATAGGGTGTGAGATTCCTTGTTCACAGTAATACAAAGACTGTTGTTTCAGTATGTGGTGGCCCCTCAGCCCTCGGATAGGGTGTGAGATTCCTTGTTCACAGTAATACAAAGACTGTTGTTTCAGTATGTGGTGGCCCCTCGGATAGGGTGTGAGATTCCTTGTTCACAGTAATACAAAGACTGTTGTTTCAGTATGTGGTGGCCCCTCAGCCCTCGGATAGGGTGTGAGATTCCTTGTTCACAGTAATACAAAGACTGTTGTTTCAGTATGTGGTGGCCCCTCGGATAGGGTGTGAGATTCCTTGTTCACAGTAATACAAAGACTGTTGTTTCAGGATGTGATGGCCCCTCAGCCACTCGGATAGGGTGTCAGGCACCTTGTTCACAGTAATACAAAGACTGTTAACTTAAAACTCAAGCTTGTATACTGTAAATGGCTTTGAATTTGCAAGACAGATTTTAAGTTATCGATTTTTATCTCTGGATCAATTCAGGAAACCATGATCCCGTATGATTTTGGAAATCGTTCATTGCCATAGAACTTAGAATTAGTGAAATGATAAACACACAAATTAGTGCAAAAAAAAGTTCTTGAAAATTTTTCATGATTTTTAGTACATTTGTAGTTCATACAGGATGTCAGAATCAGTGAAAAACGGGTATGGTTAAACCATTGAGTTTTTTAACATTATGTAATCTTATTTGATTTCAGGTATATGAGCAGTGTAAATTAGCGGTGAGGATTGACCCGTTTGCAGGCCCTGTCAACATGACATTGTACTATGAGTCTCTGTGCCCAGACTGTAAAAACTTCTTTGCAAAACAGTTGTACCAAACATGGAAAGTCCTCGGTACACATGTACTAAATTTGACATTGGTTCCATATGGAAATGCCAGGGTAAGTAACAGGTACATATGCCATTACAGGTACATATGCCATTACAGGTACATACCTTCAGTTGCCACAGGACATAAATTGCCTTACAGGTACATATGCCATTACAGGTACATATGCCATTACAGGTACATAAATATTATGCCATTACAGGTACATATGCCATTACAGGTATATATGCCATTACAGGTACATAATTATTATGCCATTACAGGTACATATGCCATTACAGGTACATATGCCATTACAGGTACATACTTATTATGCCATTACAGGTACATATGCCATTACAGGTACATATGCCATTACAGGTACATATGCCATTACAGGTACATATGCCATTACAGGTACATAATTATTATGCCATTACAGGTACATATGCCATTACAGGTACATAATTATTATGCCATTACAGGTACATATGCCATTAATCGTATGTAGTGGTAATTTTATATGAAAATCAACACCTTTAATTTTGGTAGTCTATTACTGGACCTTCCAAGGGTTGGTGAATACGTACTGTAAATTAGGTTATTTTTGCGTGACAAAAATTTCATCATGTTCGAATTATAAATTCAAGAAAGATTTACTCTGTAATAGTGAATCTATGTAATATGAATATTTCGTGAGATTTTTTAGATTAGCGCTGTTGGAAATTTGCTGAGTAGGGAAAATTAAACCAACGCGAAGATTACCCAAATTAACAGTATCCCGCACTCCTATAAATAATAGACACATTAATTTCCCCTAAAGAAATACCTCATGAACCAAATAATTGTTAAACAATGTAGTTTCAATTTCTTTCACAGGAACAAAAAGTAGATGATCTATGGAAATTTGAATGCCAACATGGTGTAAATGAATGCGTAGGAAATCTTATTGAGGTTGGTCCAGTTTTGTTCTTGTGTATTTTGTTTAATTTACTGAAATTTATATTTTCAGGCGTTTTGTACTACATTAAACTCTGTATATAACCGGAGTATGTTATATCCATTTTCATTTTGAAGAAAAATGCAGTAAAATCTGGCCCATAAGATGTGTTCCTTATATGCAGTATTTCACTATATCCAGAGTTGTTTCATATGGTGTTTACTGTATTCCAGATTAGTATGGTTTGATTTAGTTATATTGAATTGGTCAAACAAAAGATGTAGTAATTGTCTTCCTTATACTGGTTATACAGGTAACCATCCATTAAGAGTTTTATTCTGGTAGCCATCCATTAAAAATCTTATTCAGGTAACCATTAAGGCTGTTTTATTCAAGTAACCAGCTATTAAGTGTTTTATTCAGGTAACCATTAATAGAGGCTCAACTGTATACCTAATATGACAGATTTTTAAATTTACTTTCAGACATGTGCTATTGACATCCTTGGAAATATCAATGTTTATTTTCCATTCATCAGCTGTATGGAACGAAAGAATACTCCCCCAGCAAAAGCTGCAAAAGAGGTGAATACATTTATTTACTGCAAATTGGATAATTTTCACATGATAAAAACTTTGCGATTAGTGAGCAGACAGACTTCTTCGTAAATTATAAATCACAAAAGGAGAATTTACTACCGTAATAATAAATCTATGCGAAAAGAATCTTAAGCGAAGTAGCAAGTTTGCGAAATTAAATCATTGAGAATATTAACCAGAACTCTGGTTGCTATGGCAACAAATAGGATTTTTTTTTTACATTTTCTTCTCAAAAACTGCAAGGCCCAGAGCATTGTAAAGTGAACCTCTACCAAGATTGTTTAAATCATGACCCCGGGTCAAAATTGACCCTGCCTTAGGGGTCACTTGATTTTACATAGGTTTCTGTAGGTAAAACTTTAACAAGAGGGCCAAGATGGCCCTATATCGCTCACCTTGGTACAAGTCCACTTGCCTAGTGGAAGATCACATATAATGTTATATACCAAATAGGTTCAGTGACCGGGAAAGGATTTTTTTCTATGTGACAAATGTCACGAATGTGTGAAAAGTTATGTGACATTTGAAATTTTTATGTGACATTTAAGAAAATGTATGTGGCACTAAGAGTCAGACAATTTACAAGCCACATATTAATAATTATAAATGTGCAAGACACTTGGTTTAGAATATGGCCCTGGCTGTACGAAAGTGAGGATTCCAAGTTAATGGCCACCTTCAACTGATTGACGATTTATTGCCAGGGTGCACAAGAAGAGGGAAAATAGAAATAAAATTGAAAATATTAACAGTGAAGGATAAAAACAAGAGGAAGTTAGATCAAGTGTTTGGAACAGTTGAGCTCTGAAAGAGTCAACTGACCCAGCTGACATGATATCTGCAGGCAGCTTATTCCAATCTCTAATGGTGCGAGGGAAGGATTGCTGTCAGTATTGGGTTCTGCAGAATGAATTGTAGAACTTACTAAAAGAATTTTATTCCGTTTTCATTGTCTGAATTTAAGATGTTCTGTTGAAGACGACTTTTGGTGTTGATGGCAATTGTATTGTTCTGTAAAACATGTGTGACCACTTTGCACCCAGATACAAAAGCATTGTGCTATCCAGAGTGCACAAATGTTTTACAGATCAAGGCACCTGCGCTTTTGTACTGCCAGGGCCATATTTTAAACCAAGTCTTGAAGTGTCATGCACCTTACATGGCTGGTAAATTGGCTTCCTCTTAGTTTCCCTCTTAGTCTTAGTTGGATTCGTAAGTGGAGGAAGATTGGGGCAACTGCATTCACCTCGCTGGTATTTTCCAGCTGAGCTTCGTTACACTCGTTTTGTCTTCTGATATGCCAACTGAGGCTTGTAGCGTTTGTGTTGTACCCCAGATCGTTGGTGTCAACGTCTTTTATGAAAGATTTTAGCGAGCTTTGGCCAGCAATAGGGGCTAGTCTCCGTTTCGGAAACATTTTCTCGATAAAACGCTTCATTTCGTGAAAGAAGCGCTTAATTGACACCGATCATATAAACGCTTGTATTTATGGCAAAAGTATACAGTAAAGCGCCTGATCGATACACGTTTCGTACTCAAAATATTTCGAACTCAAAATATTTCGATTTTTTTTGTATGCGACACTGGGGGCATTTGATGGATTTTTTATGTGACATTTTTGCATTTTATGCGCAAATGGCGCATGGCGCGTGGGTTTCCCAGTCACTGTAGGTTTTCCTATATACGCCTTTGTAAAACAAGTTACCCCTCCCCCACGGGCAAGGTCAATTTTGACCCCAGGGGCATAATTTGAACAAACTTTGAAGAGGTCTACTAGGCAATGCTACATGCCAAATATCTAAGCTCTAGGCCTTGTGGTTTCAGAGAAAAAGATTTTTAAACTTTTTCCTATATAAGCCTATGTTAAACTAAGTGACCCCCAGTGCAGGGTCAATTTTGACCCGGGGGTAATTATTTGAACAATCTTGGTAGAGGTCCACTAGCCAATGCTACATGCCAAATATCTAAGCTCTAGGCCTTGTGATTTCAGAGAAGAAGATTTTTAAAGTTTTTCCTAAATATGCCTATGCAAAACTAAGTGACCCCCTGTGCGGGGTCAATTTTGATCGGGGGGTCATAATTTGAACAATCTTGGTAGAGGTCCACTAGCCAATGCTACATGCTAAATATCTAAGCTCCAGGCCTTGTGGTTTCAGAGAAGAAGATTTTTAAAGTTTTTCCTATATAAGCCTATGCAAAACTAAGTGACCACCCCCTGCGGGGTCAATTTTGACCCGGGGTCATAATTTGAACAATCTTGGTAGAGGTCCACTAGACAATGCTACATGCCAAATATCTTAGCTCTAGGCCTTGTGGTTTCAGAGAAGAAGATTTTTAAAGTTTTTCCTATATATGCCTATGCAAAAACTAAGGGCCCACCCATGCGGGGTCAATTTTGACCCGGGGGTCATAATTTGAACAATCTTGGTAGAGGTCCACTAGGCAATGCTACATGCCAAATATCTAAGCTCTAGGCCTTGTGGTTTCAGAGGAGAAGATTTTTAAAGATTTTCCTATTTGTTGCCCTAGCAACCAGAGTTCTGCATGGAATGGAATTCTTTGAACAATTTTGGTAGAGCTTCATGCAAGGAACATTCCTGCATAGTTTTATCAACATTGGCCTAGAGGTTTCAGAGGAGATGTCATTTGAATCAAAATGTTGACGGACGACGGACAATCATCAATCAGAAAAGCTCACCCTGGCATAGCCAGGTGAGCTAAAAATCTTCTTCTCTGAAACCAAAAGGCCTAGATCTTAGATATTTAGTATGTAGCCCTTGAATTATCCAAAATTGGCCAAATTAGCCTTGTCCACTCTCTATGTCAAACAGTCTGATCTTCAACAAACTCGATGAAAATGTTTGTGGGCATAATATCTAGGCTAAGTTTGATAACCAGCCAAATGGCCAAAGCCACTTTTGGATTATGGCCCTTGAATTATCCAAAATTTGCCAAATTAACCTTGTCCGCTCTAGCTCAAAGAACAGTTTTCATCTGATCTTCACCAATTTTGCTGAACTTGTTGTGGGCATAATGTCTGGGCCAAGTTTGATAACCAGCCAAATTGCCTTGGGCACTTTTGGATTATGGCCCTTGAATTATCCAAAATTGGCCAAATAAGCCTTGTCCACTCCCTACTTCAAACAGTTTTCATCCTATCTTCACCGAACTTGGTGAAAATATTTGTGGGCATGGATTATGGCCCATGAGTTATCGAAACATGATGAAATTTGCCTTGTCTGCTCTTTAGTTCAAACTGGTGAATTAGCCTTGTCCACTCTATAGTTCAAACAGGTTTTACAAAACCTATGAACTGCCAGATTGAGTTATGTCTTCCCGACGGGCATATTTTATGACAGTTTGGCACTCTTGTTTACCTTTACCATACCATAAATATGCATACCCTTCTTTATAGAATGCTCAAAATCGGTAGGAGACTTTATATTGCATGGCAATACATCATCAACTTGCTTTTTTTTCAGTGTGCCGCTAATACAAGTATTGATGTAGATGCTATAATGGAGTGTTCAAAGAGTTCCCGAGGAAATATGCTGGAACATGGAATGGCAGTGAAAACAGACGCTTTAAACCCCCCACATAAATATGTACCATGGGTTACAATAAACGGAGTAAGTGCGTCAGTAATAACAACATTAAAACAAAATGTGTAAGGCCAAACAAAAACAAAAAAATGTGTGTTTCGGTTTTTGTGTATGTTGCCTTTTTTGCTCTAAAAACACTTGAAAAATGATCCAATTTATCATTTTATTATGAAAATAGTTTGTGGTCAACAGTAAAGAGTAAAGGTCAGTCAGAAGACAGAAAACACACCTTTTTTTTCTGCCTAATCTCTGCACCTAACTATTATCATGGGCTTTAATGAATGGGGTAAAAGCAATACCTGTATATGTGGAGCAAAGTTAAGTCAACTTCAAAGACTTTGTGGTAAGGGGTAAGTGCAATACAGCTGAGACAACAACAACTTGCAAGCACATCTAGTTGTCAGAAAAAAAACAGCCCCTCACATGATTGCATAGAACACATTTAAAGGTAAGATAATTAATGCATGTGTAATACAACTAGCCTTAATCATGTATAACTAATTTTATGTCAAATAAGTACTCAGTTTAAAATTATTAAATCTTTTAAAAGGATTCGTTGGTAAAAGTATATTTGTACCAAGAATCTTGGCATGGATATGTTAACAGTTGTACGTGTAGATTAGACAGGAACAACAACTCTCGATAGAGATGGGGGTTAAGAGTCCTTATCACAGCAGGATCAATTTGAGTTTGGTCAGTTGGTTCATGGCCATCTTATTACATATTCCCTACCTGCCTGGTTCCAGGCATAAAGAGATAGAATTCTAGAGGTAACCATCTTTCAAGTCAGAATCGACTGGCCTTTTAGTGGTAATTAGCCTGTAATAAAAAATATCAGTTACTGGCATTTTAGTGGTAACTAGCCTGTAATTAATAAACACAGTTACTGGCCTTTTAGTTGTAATTGGCCTTTAATAAAAAAAACATTTAATGGCATTTTAGTGGTTATTAGCCTGTAATAAAAAACACAGTTACGGGCCTTTTAGTGGTAACTAGCCTGTAATTAATAAACATAGTTACGGGCCTTTTAGTGGTAATTAACCTGTAATAAATAAACACAGTTGTAGTCAGTAAGTTCAATTCATACAGGAATGCATCTACTTATTTGTTTGTTTAGGTACACACTGAGAGGATGGAAAGAATGGCAGAAAGTGATTTGCTCAGTTTAATTTGTGAAACCTACAAGGTAAGTCTTTTATAAAAATGTGAAACATACAGGTTAATAAGTTTTGTTGTTGAATTTGAAAAATACAGTGAGGGTGTACTAAAACTGAAAAATGTGGCAAGTGGGTACTTAAAATGTGAGTTTGTACAAATTTACTAAAAATGGGAAACATGCAGTGAGTATTTACTAAAAGTGTGAAACAGGCAGCGAGTATTTACTAAAAAATGTGAAAGCGGAGTGTTTACTAGAAATGTGAAACATGCAGCGAGTGTGTACAAAAAATGTTAAACATGCAGCGAGTGTTAACTAAAATGCAGGGAGTATATACTAAAAACATGCAGCGAGTGTTTACTAAAAATTTGAAACAAAAGAGGTAGGTGTAGATTGAAAATTTTAGATGTACAGGGCACTGGTGTAGAAATGTAAAACAAGGTACTTGTGTAATGAAACTGTAAAAGATGTAAAAAATGTTTAACATATGTGTATTTGTAATGAAAATAAAATATTTTAAGGCTGACAGATTATATTGAATGTGGTTGGTTATAATCTTGTTCAGTGATTTTGTATTGGTTATCAAAAGTACTGAAATACCGATGTTCACATTGAATTTTGATTTACAGCTATAATAGATAATAATGAATGAGTGCTGTCACTGTACTAGAACTGTGCTGTCACTGTACAAGCTGTCACTGTACTAGAAAGTAGTTATTATATAGTCATGTGATTGACCCGTTTCAGTTTAAATTTTCATTAAAAAGAAAAAGTTACACAACTAAAATGAAGTCAAAAGACAAAGTCATTTCACACCTTGATTTGATTTATGCTTCTTATAATTTTCAGGGTGAACCTCCAAAGATATGCTTACAGTTACAGAAATGTGGGAGTAGACAGTGTGTCGACATCTAAAACATATACATCCACTTTGGCCTAAACTTGGTCAATAAACTTTTTTTTTCTCCAAGACCAATCCATAGCTTGAATCATCTGATTAGTCAGAAGTGAGCTGACTTTCAAATATGACCAATCAGAAATCAAGTTTCAAAACCGACCAATCAGAAGTCAAGTTTCAAAACTGTCAAATCAGAAGTCAAGTCGCAAAACTGTCCATTCAGAAGTTCAGTTCGAACACTGACCAATCAAAAGCTGAGTTTCAATGCTGACTAATCAAAAGTTGAATTTCCAAGCTGACCAATCAAAAGTTGAATTTCCAAGCTGACCAATCAAAAGATGAGTTTTCCATGCTAACCAATCAAAAGTCGAAGATTGTGACTGGTCTCGGAGAAAAACTTTGTCCATGTAACTATAGGCCCTAGTAACATCTGCATAATACCATCTGAAATGAAAGTTTGGTTTTAAAGAACTACTATCCTCAGGTAAAATGAGCAAGAACTTCACCATCCTGTTTGCCATAAATAGACAAACCTTGGACAAAATTTCTCAAGAAAACTAAAGAAACCTGTATCTGTAGAGAAAACCGGCAGAATGATGCTAGAACATTAATTTAAAGTCATGGTGTTGGAGTTACCTTAGCTTGGGCTTGTAGAAAACTTAAAAATGAACTTTAAATAGTAATTTTTAAAGGGTGTAGACTCTTACTAGTGCAAGGCTTGCTATAGATCAAGTAATCTATTAGTTGAAAAGTTTGTTGTTTTCAGTTAATGATAAAAATAAAATGAAATTGTGGTTGCCAGGTAATCTATCATCCTCAGACTCTTTGTTAAATCTAATTCATAGGATGTAGATGCAGATATCCTGATTTGAATACTCGATAACTTATTAAAGCTCCACATTATATGTTGTACTGTACATTAAGGCTCACTGTGTGAATTCCAACATATGTGCTAAGTTTGAGAACAGTATGTGCCCAGATAAAACTGTATGTCTGTATTGTTTGCTATCGGTATATTCTGTTGGCTTATAAGTTAACAGAAACAATGTGTTAGCAGATGCATGCCCCTTTTAACAATAGACTAAATGCACAGAACAACCTTTCCTTTTTCATGACAAATTTTTTATTCAAACACATATTTGTAGCTTTTAGCTAAATTGTACAAAAAGTAAAAATTTTGACAGTATTTGTTCTTTTATATGATATCAAATCAATCTGACAGAATGATGTTAATTTCAGACAGTTGCAATTTGTATTATGTTGACTTTAAGATAAGTTTTCCTAGAGTAACAGTCTCTGTAAAATGTTGTTGGTTTTCACACGGTGTTACTTATATTAGATTTTTTTTTACATATCAAGGTTGTACATGTAATTGTTACTGAATTTTCAATTTAGGTGTGATGCTTTCAAAAATGTTTTGGGTGACAGCTTCCGTAGAAGACGCTTTCTTTATTTGGGTACAAGTTTAAGTTATGATAGTATGATTGAAGATTGCGTTAATTTAGGTCTTAATACTTCATTTAGATACTAGTAACTTCTTTCATTGATTTAAAATTTCCAGATAAGTATTTTTTGCAGTGAGATGCCGAAATTGTTGTCACACAAAAATTACTCACTTTACAGTATTGAGTATAATTAACAAGCCAGACAAGTTTACTCTATAAATTATTGAGCTAGTCATGTTTCAATGTGTTACTGATAAATGAACTATGGGTATTTTTTTTTTACATGTGATACATTAAGTTTATGCCACTGCTTTTTTTGTTTTACAATGTGTATTTTAGATGTTATTTTTTTTTAGAATAATTATATTATTTTCTGTATGGTTTGTTTGATAATGGTTTATAAATATTCAGTGACTTTTGAGACATTAATTGTTACATTCCATTATCTACTCGTGTAATTGTACACTCTTTCCACAGGTTTATGACCACTTATTTTACTTGTTCAATATTTGATTTAGTGATATGCAATTTCCACTGATAGATTATTCATGAAATGAAGAACTGTGCAGACACAAGTATAATCAAAAGGTTGTTCCTGTGAATTTTCATACCAAAACTGTGAACATTTTCTTTGTCATACTATACAGTGATTGTCCATTTTCTGTCTTCGCTTAAAGTGATATTACCGTTCAAAGTGACCATCAAAATTTTAGATAAAACATTAATCATTGATTTATACTCCTAGAATAATAAACATTGCCATAGTTACAACCCAAAAATAACGATCTGTATCATAGTTTCATTCACACTGGATATAGAGGAAATATGTAAAATCTTTTTTGGCTATCCTAGTCAAAAATAAAAAATCCACCTTTTCGGTTATGTATATCCAGGAACCGTCTAGAGAGTATTCCTGGTATATCTTAATTTTTATTTGTCATTAAAAGAAATAATTTGGTAAAAACATATTTTTTATATGTTTTTAAAGCATCCACTGTGTTTTGAGCGTCATTCTTAACTATAAACCAGTGTGACTACTTTGAAGGGTAATATAACTGTAATAACTTTACAATTGCAGCCTTTGCAGGCAGCAGTTATTTTGCTTTCGCAATCAGTGCAGATCATGATCAGCATGCCGTCTGATCCATTTTGGTTGTGCAGTAAGTAAACATTCACTGATCACCCCTATTGACAGTGAATGGCACAGTCCAAATTGAAAGATGGACAGGTCCATTTTGTAGGATTAGGGATGGGAGACTTATGAGCCTTGTGCATTAAAATGTTCCATAAAAAAGGGGAAGCTAAATAAACTCAGAAGATTAAAAAGCAAGCTATTAACACATTTTTAAAACTTGCTTGAAAAAATTAGAGAAATAAACAATTCTTGTGTTTTATGTACTTGAAATAACATTAAAAGGATGATAACAATGTACAAATTTCAGTAAGTGTTTGCCATTGAACTAGGCCAAAGAGTGAAACATTTGTGAAACTTTACATAAATGTATATAACACTGTGATTTATTTCAGCATATATGCCAAGTTTCTTCTTGATTTTTCCATGAAACTCCTGGTTTTTATGATGCCAGTCTGGCAAAATTGGTCAAAGCTTTTTGATTCAAGTTTGAGATACTAGGTGTTCTCCCATCTTTTATCTTTGTTTAACTAACCTCCTGATTTTTGAAGTCAGATTACCTGGAAAAGTGTTTGCGAAACTTGGCATGTATGTTTCTGAGATTGAAGTTTAAATGCCAAAAATAAATTGTTGAGGTATACAGTTATTTCGTTACTTAATATTCTATATAAAGCCTTGCCCTAAATATTTTATGTTTAAGACTTGAGGTCAGAATTAATGGATCACCCTATAGTTTTATCATTATAATCTCCCTGAAAATTGATGCTGCTTCTGTGGTTCACCTCCGTGCTTAAGTGGTTAGAGTCTCTGACTTTAAACCACTGCAACCTCTCGTAGTTAAATCGAGGGTCATGAGTTCGAGCCATGCTACCAACCATGTCTCTTTATGTGAGAACGTGAGTAATTTCTTAGGGAGGATAGTCTAAGGATCTAGTACTGGTTCTTCATGGGAACAGTGTCTGCCTGTTTAAAATGACCGAAAAACTGTTAAAACGGGTGTTAAACTCGTACAACAATGGCACTTCTATGTGGGCTTTTAACTTCACAAATGACTGAAAAACTGTTAAAACGGGTGTTAAACTCGTATAACAATGGCACTTCTATGTGAGCTTTTAACTTCACAAGTAAAATGTATTATAGAATGCTTCACACCATTATGTTTCTGACATTATCTGACAACTTTCACCAAAAGTTGTACACAGTATACAACTTTCTGAACAGATGTTACGCGTAAAAAATATGTTGCATGTTCAAAAGAAAACAAAGCAAACTTTGGGAGAAGGTATGACGGGTATTTATCCATCGGTCATTTGACAGCCTTAAGATATCGGTGAAAAACTCCAGAGAAAGCTTGAATCTTTCTGACACTGATTCCTACCATTTATGTTTTACATGGTTTTATGGGCTCCAGAAGGAAGGCATTTAGAAATTGATACTTCAGTGGAAATTTTGGATTGTATCTTGGTTATATCTTTATAATTGTTATGAAATTTAAAAAAAAACATTTAAGAAAATTGAAGACTTTCACGGGAAGGTGTGCCGTGACTAACACACTGGTTCTCGTGCAACTGATCATCAGGTCAAGGTCAGAATATTCAAAAGTCCGTAGCTTTTTTTTGGTGATTTTAATACAACTTCACATACTATATGAAGCATTGTGGAAAACTCGGGTCAGTTGAATGTTCAATGCCACACTTGAGGTATCAAAGCCCCACAACTCTTGTTCCTTCATATTAGAGGAGAAGCAGTAAATAAAATGAGGTCTCAGTAAACAGGAATGGAGAAGGAACTTATATTTAGGAGCATTCTTAATTGCCTCCGAGTTCTGTCAATTTAAGTCCAAACAGAATGATACGGTCACCTGAGGTCAAATCAAAGAAAGAAATTGTACTACACAAATCGAACTTAGTCTAATACCTCTGCAAAGTTAAAAGACCCATTTTAATCTGTTTTACATTGTGTATCTAGTTATCATCAAATTATCCATCATATAAAAACAACTCATTTACTAGAACATCATTCTATTAATACATACATCAGGAACCTAGAATGTTTATTCTACCACGGACCTATATACATGTGTATATAGGTCCGTGATTCTACGTTCCTGCATACATGTACTTTTGTCTGACTCTTAGTATCAATTATGCAACTGGTCTCTAAACGAAACTTAACTTCTGTGAATACTGCATATAATTTCACCACTACTTACATTATCTCTTCTTATTTGATTATTCTGAATCGTGCAACAAATTCTTTCGTAGATAACTTAGATTAGTCATTCTTGAGAGACATTACTATACCCTCCATGGCCATACCTTACAGAATGCTGACAGCAAGTACTAGTAATATACATGGGCGTCATCGTCACCGACGATTTGACGTGGCACCTACAGTTTTACAGCAAATGGCAACAGGAACAAGACCTTGATCTTTATTCGGCGCAACTTGGACAGCGGCGCTGCACAGAGCATGTCATCAACCGTTGTATAGGTCATTCCTTGAGTTGCCTCCGCTGTTTGGACCCCAGCTACTTTCAGGGTGTTTGAAAAACTTAACCAAGGTGTGACGCTAACGCCGAGGAGAGAAAAACTTAACCAAGGTGTGACGCTAACGCCGAGGAGAGAAAAACTTAACCAAGGTGTGACGCTAACGCCGAGGAGAGAAAAACTTAACCAAGGTGTGACGCAAAATGCCGAGGAGAGAAAAACTTAACCAAGGTGTGATGCTAACGCCGAGGAGAGAAAAACTTAACCAAGGTGTGACGCTTACGCCGAGGAGAGTAGGATAGAGCTCTTCTATTCTTCGAAATATTGAGCTAAAATGTAGAGGTCATTGGTAGAACGATATCTTCAAACACCGCGGCTACATTGTCAAACTCCACCTCAGTGTGACAGACAGCCATACGAGTAGAGGAATTCTGGACTAACCTCGGTGCCCTGACCGCAAAACTAGTAATTAGATTAGTGCAGTCAACCCTCGATTATATATAAATACAACATAAACAGTTTTATCTCAGTGTAAGATACTCCAAGAGAATTTACTAAGTAATAGTTAGAAACTAAATAGAGAAATTTATACAATATATAGAAACCCAAAGGAGAGAGCGCTAGTATAAATTTTTAGACATTTTCATTGGACAAAAATGTAGGACAAACACTAAGAAAGGAGCTTCTTAAATATGTCAAAAAACCGTGCAAATACAATTAGAAGAAAAGCTGGTCTCGTGCGGCATGGTGGAAATAAAACCCATATCGTTTCAGGAATGAAGATACCTAACATAGATCTAATGCCTTGAGCAGTCACTGTACCAAAAATGGAAATTATTGGTTCTTTCCTCGTAAAGGACTGGTTCGATCATTGACAACTTGAAACAATTTCAGTGTCCCCGAACAGTGTTGAGCAGCTGCATTCGTTAAGCATTCTGGGGCGTATCTGACGGCAAAATAAATACCATAATTACTGTAATTTTTGTCACGGTAAAAAATATTTCTTTACATACAGACAGTCATGTGCCTAATAAAGTTCTTAATCAACAAGAATAAAGAACCATATTGTATTCCCAAAAATCGTATACACAACTGAACAAAAACTGTTAAGCATCGTTATGATAATTCTAGAAATAAAGCTTTACGCGGACGGAAGGAGAGACTAACATATAAAATCTTTGGAGAGAAAAAACAAACATCCCACAGCGGGTTCATTCCCTTCAACAGTAAACAGTAACAACCGTCATCACAACTTAGGACAAACTTTGACTTACTTATTGCAGTCAGGTAAAACAAAACTCCCTAAATCTTTAAATTTCGTTAGGTACTAATATGCATGACTGGCCTCATACTCGGGTCTTGGCAAGCTCAGTAGGGGAGAAATCCTACGGTCGGTCGGGACTAAAAATAATCTTAACAACAACTGCCATTAAAAACCGATTTAACACGATTTATCCAACATATATGTACACATAGTAATAATAATAATAATAATAATAAATTCTTTATTTAAAGAAGGTAACACATACAGAAATATGAACGAACATTCATATGACTTTAGTTTAAACATGGCCTTCTGAAAAAGAAAACATGAAAAGGACATAAACAAAACTTAAATTTCAACTACACACAACTCAGTTATACATAATACAGTATGACAATCACTCAATAATTCATAGCAAACATTTCAAGACATTTGAACTCCATATACAGTCAAACCTATGTTAAAGACCGCTATTAGTAAAACAAATCAGGAGGGAAAGAGAAGAAGTCATTTAAGAACTCATGTAAATGAAGTAAAGGTGTTAATGATGACCATAATCATACATGTTAATCAATTTCCAGCGAGTGGCATTTGCTCACAAGTTTGACTGTAAATAAAGAACATTCATACATCATTTTTCACACGATACACATACGTGCTGTAGCAGTGTTATATTTCATCAATAAATGTTTTTCAATGATTTTTTAAATGAATTCAATGATTGACTGAAACGAATATCTATTGGTATATTGTTCCAAGTGTGAGCAGAGATATTAGTAAAAGAATGTTTCATGTACATAGTGCGTTGTTTTGGTATCACAATTTATTATGTTATTAAAATTTCTTCGAAGTTTACATTGTACAATCTGATTCATGAAGAGTAGAGTCGTCAGCATATGACAAGTGACACAACAGTGCCCATTATAAGTTTGATAAAAGTCCTAGACATCAACAATTTTATATTTTTGTTATTCCCTTTAAGTTATATCTTCTGATTTTAAAACTGATTTCTTTTAGTCACAGGCTATAAATGTTAGTGTATGTTTGTGCTCCAAAAGCAGTATCTTGTTAACTTTTTATTTAATAAAACCATGTCTCCATCAAACAACCAAAAGTGTTTAAGAGGTTAATTTGTCTCTGTGATACTGACGTTTCCAAGGGTAAATGTAAATACATTGGTATAACAGGCTTATATACGATTCGAGCAAAGAAAAGTAAAAATAAGAGTAAGAAAGGCAGCGTATTGCGATAAAAAAGATATAAATGAAATTCTACAATTCTATTAACTAGATAAACTGTACTAGAATTTACCTGTATATCTACAAATCATAATTATGCAGTAAAATTATGGGCTTCGGTAATTTAGATAAGTGTAGACCAAATTTAACAGTATCTATCCCCTGTATTGGGTTTACAAGCACACTCGGCATTAGTCTAACCGCATGGTGGTAATCATTGCTTCACTCCAGTTACGAAGATCTCTTAAAAAAGTTAATAAAAAAAAAAAAAAAAAAAAAAAAAAAAAAAAAAAAAAAAAAAAAAAATTAAAAAAATTAAAAAAAATTAAAAAAATATTTTATTTAAAACCAATGCCTACGCTATCATCAATTTATGGTAAGCAATCGTTCAGGTTCGAGGCCACACAGATCTGGAACAGTCTGCCAAACAATATCAGACAAGAGGAAAATTACAAAGAATTTATTAGACTGGTCCGGGTCTGGAGTGACCCAACCTGCAAGTGTTCAATGTGTTGTTAAATGCGCTACATTTAGTTTGTTCATTTAAAGTTTCCTTTTTTAGTTTCATGTTTTTTGTTTTATCCATCTAAATGTGCTTTTGTATTGTATCATGTTCTTAGTTTGATCATAAATGCATCTTTTAAGTTCATGTTTTGTGTTTTTATCTCTCATGTGTTTGTTTTTGCTTTTATTGTGCTATTGATTTGCATTATGTAATACTTTTAATATGAATGCTTTTAGTTGCCTATGCATTTATGTGCTACAGTTATGTTTTAAAAACCCATGTGAAGATGGACCTACTCAGTTCCCTTCAAATCTGATTTGAACGAATTGAACGTCTTTTTTGCTAGTCAAATATTATTCCCGTAATTTTATGGCAGTTTTAAGGCTATTATTAGTCAAGAGTAGATCCACTTACACATGTTTTAAATATCCATGAGTGTAAATATACTGTATGTTATTCCTATCCTTTCCTGCATGCCAAAAATGTTGTTATTACTCTTGATGTAATATTGTATGTGTAAAAATGTTTTAAATGCCTATTGTATCTCCATTTTATCTGTAACTTTTAATTTTCAGGTCAAATGTTTTGTTAAATCTTGTTGTTAAGAAACTTATTATTATGTCGGTAATTAGCTAATGTTCTCTATGTTCTTGTAACACCCGGCTATAAATAAAGTTTCTTGTATCTTGTATCTTGTATTGTACTTATTTTAGTTTAAAATTCAAATTTATACATTGAATGAAATGGCAAATGAATTTAATAAGCACATTAAAAGTAATAAAATATTTCAAACAGTGGTTGACGAATGTGCAATATTTCAATAAAATTGTTTTTGTTTCTTTTTAAATAAAAGTTGAATGGCGCGTTGACTGCCATTTATAACACTATTAAATTGCTTTTCCATTTACGTAGATGGTTATATATTTATTGCCAAGCGTCGCTACCATTCCAAAAAAGCGCCGTCAACCAGGTGATAAATGACTCGCAAACAACATTTTATGACTGGTTTGGGGCCATTTGACTTTCTGATTGTTATGGCTTTTCCATTAGTGTTGACATTTTTCAAGCTGTTTCGCAAAGTTATTCAGGCAGAATTTCAAATTTCAAATTTATTATTCACAGCTAGGTCCATACTAGCATCAGTCGTATTAAGTTTACAAACATATAGCATAAATAAAACAATAGTATCAATAGCAGATACCATTTCGTACCATTAGTGCTCTTAACAAAAAAGATGAAATTATCCAATATACGTGTTGTACATTGTTAAGTTGACTAGCTTCATATCATAAATGATACCAATACTAATTATTTCACAACTTGAATAGTTTTCCTAACACATAATGCTAACTTCACTAGAAGAGTCTCCTCACAGCTTTAAAATAAACGTAGAAAGGACGACTACATTTGCTACTTGTGTATTTTCTTCTGTCTGAATTAAATAACGAACAATGCAGAATGTAAAGGCACTCATCCCGTAAAGAAAGTTATAATTAAAGTTATTATTACATAGATAAATAATAGTTTCTATCACGGTAAAATATATTTTCTTTACATGTATGTGCTTATAAATTCTCTTAAATCAACAGGAATTAACTAGACCTATCTCTAAATGTTATTAATACCCCAGCCAGTTTCTGAAAGTTTTGCAATTCAAAGATTTTCTTAATTTTCTCTGTCACGTAACGGATGTGTTTTCAAATCCATTTTCATGTTCATATTGTGACGGTTAACATCTGATTCCTTTTGTCGAAGTTAAAGCTGGAGATAAAAGCCTCTGGTGGGTCAGATTGCTAGGGTTTCAGAATACGCATTACAAAAGCAAGTGGCTCTGACGAGTTGGCTGCCTAAAAGCATCCGGCAGGTTATGCCGCATGGGTAGCATGCATGAACATAACAAGAGAGCCATGCTGGCCCTATAAGCTAAATACGCACACCGGCCTCAATTAAGCAACTTCCGTTTGTTTAAAGCATGAAAAGAAGCATACCTTGTAGTATAAAACAGATCGCTATAAAAAATGGTTTTTAATGAAATATATCAATGAACTTTGTTGGTAGTCGTACATATCACACAGTATGTCTATGTCCATGTTTTATGTAATTTTTGAAAATTCGTGAATATTGGATTACAGTGTTTGATACAATGGACTGAGTTATGAATTTTAATAATAAAGTTTGGTCAATTGAGCCCTGTTTGCTCTCTAACTTGGAAATGTTTTATATAATCTTCACCAAACCAAACATGATAAGGCCCCGTATATGTGTTTCTGGTCATTATGGTAGGGTTACATGTAGCCTAACCCTAACGCGTTGGCATTGTTTTAAAATTTCTTGTTCATTTGGGTTTTTTGCTCTAAATTAAAACACTCAAAAGTTTGTCTTGTTGATCATTTTCTTTATAAAAAGTTTGAGGCCATCAGTCACAGTCAAGATGTTTTGGAAGACTAGAAACAAACTTATTGTTTTGGCCTTACATGGATAAAAGGCTGATATAATTTTAAATGGCAGTTGATAATCAGCCACATTTTCTAAGTCATTGTGAATTGTTAAAAAATGACCAAACTTAACTGGCACTTCTCACACTGTTCGCCCAGATTTCCTTTGGTTCAAATTTTCTTGATTACAAATTGAGACATTAAGTTGTACGATTGATGTGGTGATTTCATCCTATTTGCCATAAACATGACCGGCAAATTTTAAGTTTTACTCTTTCATTCTTTTAGAAGGCTGTTAATTCTCTCGTTTTTTCAGGGACCAAAACCCTCAGCTTGTACTGAACTTGAAAGAAGTGCTGACAGATGCTACAAGAATTTTTAAATGAAGAAAAATACATGTAATAAACAACTCTGGTCTCTACCACTCCTAGAACCATTTCAAAGTTATATGACCCTTCAAAATGATCATGCCAAATATTGATCAAGAATGAAGGTTAAAACCACGGACCTATATACACGTGTATATAGGTCCGTGTTAAAACCAAGCAGATGATTTGAAACATGTAACTAAGTTTTTTTTCCTCTTACTGATATAAATGAAAAGTTACCTAACACAAAGGATGGATTTTCAATTTTTGACTAGGGTAGTCTAAAAATTTTTTTTGCAGATTTTCTCTGTATTCATTGGGAATAGAACTATTATACGTATATGATTTGTACAATGATACATGTATATGCACGAGTTCTTCTGCGGATTTAAACACTATTGCGTGACTTTTAAGGAGCACAACAATTTGTAATCAACACTGCAGAAGAACGAGTGCAATATATATCACGAAACAAATCATTAAACTTTTTTCTGCGTAATCAAGCAAAATAAAATATCAACATTTTGCACTTTATTTGTGTCTCGTGTTTTTGAATGAAACTAACGGCCCGCAAAAGAAGTCAATTCGATCCTTTACCAACCTGTTATGAAATTTATTACACACCCAATATTGAAAAATACTTACTCAACGCGCTTCATTGAAATATACAAGAATTTATAATTTGCGTAAGATTAATAAAATAGGGTTATTAGTATAGTAGCGTGATCCAGCATGCCGGATTTGCTCGAGTCGTGCGTCGGATCATACGAGTGCGTAGCACGAGTTTGATCCGACCTCGACGAGAGCTAATCCGGCTTATGGATCACATTACTATACTAATAACCCTTTTATTATATACCTACTGACACTTGTCTGCGCGAATAAACTGAATTAAAATGAAATTTTAAGCTTAAAATTAAAGAAAAACTCTTTTTAGCGCGAAATATACATATAGTTCGACGTCATTTTATTGACGTCATCGTATAAACAAATAGTAACGACCCAGTCAAAAGCGACGTTATTAACGCCATGTGCATTTTAGAGCCAATTGAATGCACTCTTACAAATTTTGCCGCGCTTTTTGTATTCCACGTACATACAATACGGAATTTTTTTCTGTCAGGCCGTATTTGATGGTTGAATATAGGCTGTATTTTTGGCAAAATAATTATAGATATATAATAAATTATATTGGATAACACTAAGGCAATGTTCATTACTCTACGAGTGTAAATCAGTGATAAATGTCTTTTTGAAAACTGTTGTTGTTGTTTAACGCCCGTTCCAACCGTGGTCATTTTAACAGATGGACAGTTTACCTAACGACCGTTCCTGGGTAGAACCAGTACTAGACTCTGATCCTCTGTAACAAACTGCCAACTTTGAATGGTAACATCACCAAGTCGAGAACATTTCAAGGAAACTACAGATTTCTTGAATAGACATATCTCGCAGGTTCAACACAGAACAGTTGAAAGTTATATGAAATAACAAGAGGGCCAAGATGGCCTTATATGGCTCACCTGTATATCAATTGCCAATAATACAAGGGGTAACGATTTTAACATAATTCGTAGAGGTCTACTACACAATGCTTAGTAACATTCCAAATATCTAAGCTGTACCTGTGGGTCCGAGGTCATAATTTGAACAATCTTGGTAGATGTCCACTAGACAATGCTACATGCCAAATATCTAAGCTCTAGGCCTTGTGGTTTCAGAGAAGAAGATTTTTAAAGTTTGTCCTATTTGTTGCCATGGCAACCAGAGTTCTGCATGGAATGGAATTGTTTGAACAATTTTGGTAGAGCTTCATGCAAGGAACATCCCTGCATAGTTTCATCAACATTGGCCCAGTGGTTTCAAGAGGAGATGTCAGCTTTTGAATCAAAAAGTTGCTAAGCTACAAAGCCTACAGACAATCATCCCGGGCGTGATCAATTTTGAAAAGCTCACCCTGGCAAAGCCAGGTGAGCTAAAAAAGGACTTGTGACCGTTTTGCGTAAGCCGTTGGACCCTCGATACAAAAAATATAAAAGTCTGAATGATTAGTTGAATCATTTATTTACTGTATAGTACAAAGTTTATTTTGCCTGTACCTTTATATACAAACATTTTACAAAAATGATATCTTACAATGACATAGTGAACAGAAATTTACAAATCTAAAATTTAATGAAAGAGGCATGGCAATTACATTGCTTAACTGGTCAAATTTTCTTTTGTGCTGTTTTGTAAGAAACAATAAAATATAAATCCACAGCTTTAAAGTTTTACATTAACACAGTCATATAGAAACGGGTCCCATTATTTGTTCCTTTACCAGACAACATACAAGTGTCTCAATCCAAACCACTGTAGTGGAAGCACTAAACTTAAAACATGTCACTTTCTTCATTCACGACATTTGAAAACGTTACAGTGTGTTTAAAGAACTATATCAAGGAAATGACAAACGCAGCGATAGTTAATGAGGTAACAAATTAATCAGTGGCATATATTACCAATTTATTTGAAAAAAAAACAACCCCGGTCGCAAAAGAAGTCAACAGCGTTAAAGGTTGTACATGTACTCCTTCTAATAAAAAAAGTTATTTTGTTCCGCTTTCAAATGTCGTCAGTGTACATCATGCCAGAGGGTGATGTCTGATACTACACATATCTAAATAGTAAATGGACATTCAAGTCCCTTAAGCTCAATTTTGCTCAGGCAGACACTGGTCCAGGCTTTCATGTTATCTTTCTGAATGTATTAGTATCATAGTGACCTCTGGACACTTTTAGACGCATGCTTTATTTTGCACATGACTTTTTATTGTGTTGTCCATGGATTGTGTCAGAATTTAAAATAAAATTGTAAACTTCGATGAGGGGAGGGGCTAATGTCAGCCCTAGTCAGGTAACAAAGGGACTAAATGTCAACCTGTCAACCTATTTGAACTGAGCTTTGGGGCTTATGTCCTAGGGGCTTAAGTCCTACAGTCAACTTCATGTTCTACAAATATTTAAAACACTAATGATTTCAGGTTATATCTTCCAGTTGCAATGTTTAGCATGTTTTTAAAATGTTTTGCGTGATTTTATGTATATACAATATAATATGAAGTTATACTTATAGTATAAAAAAATACAATCGAGTATATGCAATATATAATTTTCTAGAAGAAATGAAGCACAAATCTAGGAAAATGCTATGTACAAAATCTGGTGTCTAACCTTCTAACCTATTTTAAAGCCGATCGCCCTCGGTCGATTGTGAAAATATTAAATATATGAAAACATAAAATTTTAAAGTAAATGCTAAAATCAACAGCACATTTAGTGAAATCAACACAGCAATTTGAGACAATCCATTGAAAAATTTATGGTGGGGTTGTGTGGATGTGTGGATTTCGGGTGTTTGGTAGTGTGGAAATAAAACCACAGGTGTAATCTAATTGTAATTTAGACAGTCAGACTGTTCCCCCCCAAAAAAGGGGGGGGAAAAATTTAAAAACAAAAAAAAAATAAAAAAAAAGATCGGGGGATAAGCATTCTGATTGGTTTTCTAGACAAAATTCCTAATTAAGAAAAAAATGTTCTCATTTAAACAACATTACACCACTACACAGCTGTGACATTTATCATCATGCAATGGAAGTGTTTACACAAAGTGGAAGTGATGTGTACATGTATAAATGTATATAAGAGTGTGTATATTTTCACAATGCAAACCAGATCTTGACACCAGAAAACAGAAATCTGAATGAACTACTATTAAAGATCTAAGCCTAACTAATGACAGTATACCGTAGATGTCAATTTAAAATCAACAGAAATCTAAATTCAGAAGTTTTGAATGACTTTTTATTATATTCCTTATATGGTAAGAAATAAGAACCTTAAAGCTCTCGTTCTCAGATTTTGGTGAAAATCAAACTGTCTGAAATTAGCATATTTTAGAACGAATCATCAAATGAAGAAGTTCCAGAATAAATTCTGTATTTTTGAAATTCTACGCTATGAAATTATAAAACGTTGCAAACGCTTTGAAATTCCAAATAGACAATAAGTGTAGCGGTGCCGTCAAACCAAGCTCAACAGAGTTTCTCAAATTGCTACCTACAATTTTACTTGTGTTGTTGATTCTAGCCATTTTATGTTTTTAGTATATTATTGTGAAGAATTTTAATTTCTTTCACCTGAGACGATCCGTTTTAAAATACGAAAGTACATAGTTTTCTAGTGACTGCATATTACATGAATGAAATTTACTCTTTCTTTAGAGTAAAAATCAATAGATATATATGAATGGTAAATTGATTTTCAAAGGCTTAAAGACCAATTATATTATAAACTATGAAAATATTGGGCACCAAACCATGTTACAGCTTTCAAAGTAATATGGTCAAAATATTGAAACTGTGATATGTATTTCATCCTTCTCTGAATAAAGTATGCATCCATTCACTGTATGGTCATGACTTGTTAAACACTTCAAAATGAAGATTTCTGATTTGGTTCCTGGCACTAGAAGTCTACTTCTATTCCCCTGTCTGGTTTACTGTAACCATCGTACCGGAAACCAGCATTAGATGGTGCATTAAACTTGTACTTCTGTCCTTCTGACCCCACGCCCCGTTCATCTTCAGTAAGTGGGGCGTGAAGCATCTGGTAGCGGACTTCTTCCACGTGTTTACACATGATGCAAGCCTGGAACCAGGCAAGGAGGAGGCTTATGATGCCAACTAGCGCTGCAAATGCTGCCGCATACAGACCGATTCCCAGCTTCACAACGGGATCAGCCTTTACTTGCATGTAGTTGTCGGGAACAGGAAAGGCTTCCCAAGCACTCTTGTCTTCAATGATTCCTGCTAGTAGAGCAAAAACCACACCTAACACCAGACTCAGAACTGGAAAACAACACAAATACAGAGCTCATTTAGTATCTTCTGTTAAGAAAGTAACAATTAACTGTAAATATTGCATTCTAACAAAAGTAACATGACCTATGATTTAGTCTCTATATATACAAAGAGTAGAAATTTTATGTTATATTAAACCATAAACAACGCGGGAACCGATATGCTGTAAACATGACGTCATATTGCGCCGCATGACGTTAAATGAGCGTTCGCGTAGAAAATAACGCTTTGCATTTATTCACCTTTTGTAATATCTGGTCATGTTAGAATCCTTTTCAGCGTTGTTGTCACTAATAAACAATGATTTGTCATACTGATGCGCAGTTATTAACCACTCAGGCCTCTGGCCTTCGTAGCTATATACTGCGTATCAGTACTCCAAATCATTGTTTATTAAACGATGAACACCGCTGGAACGGATGTTATTTCATTATTAAAACACTAACAAAAATTATAGATATGGCTCAAATCCGGAGGTTGTCACATACCCTAGTATTTTCGTTATCCAGGTTATGCAACAACGGACGGGTACCATTATTTAAAAAAGTAATTACTTAATTACAATTAAATTGAAAACTTACCAATTAAATTACAATTACATGAATTTTCAGTTTGTGATTAATTAATTACAATTATTTTGAGCAAAATAATTAATTATAATTAATTATTTTCAAATAAAATTGCTTTAATAACATAGTTACAAGAAAGACACTAGATCTAGAACATTTACTTTCAACATCAAACCATTAAATCAAACTCGGGTCAAACACATCAGTCTCACAGAAAATTGTTCATAAGGTCTTGTTACATTTAACAAACATGTGAGCTTCCAAAATTTTGTCACTCATATTACAGCAA
This sequence comes from Saxidomus purpurata, assembly GCA_022818135.1. NCBI lineage: Eukaryota > Metazoa > Mollusca > Bivalvia > Venerida > Veneridae > Saxidomus > Saxidomus purpurata. The sequence goes on from JAFMSR010000017.1 coordinate 36,335,032, forward strand.
TCAGGACGAAAAACTTTGCCTGCAATTGAGAAAAGTCTGCCTTTGTATTCCACAGAACAATGGCGACATTTTGTCTTAAAATTTCCTGTTGTATCTTTTGGTAAAAAAAATGTTTTAGTGCAAGAGAATTCATCTTATTTGTTTCAATGTATTAATTAAACTGTATGGTCAGTCTCAGAATGTTGAAACTTCTTTATACCAAAGTTGCAAGTTGAGTGAGTACAGTGTGTACCCTTAATTATACAAAATTGTCAGAAAAGGGTTTATTTTTACAACATTCTGATTAAATAATAATCAATCAACAAAACACTTCTGTGTCATTTATGTACCTTAAGGCTATATCAGTAGATACTGTTAGAAATCAGTGAAAGTGTATTATAATATAAGTGTACAGAAATTCAACAGTATCATGTCAACAAAACGTTTAAAAAATCAATATAATATTGCTAAGTTTGTGAAAGAATCAATGAAATTAAGACAAAATATCCTTGAGGATTTGACTGTTTCTTAATATGAAATAAATATTTTTTGTAACTTTTCATGTAAAACGTTGTATATGCTTTTCTTTCTTTGTTCTATTTATATAATGTATATGTCTGCCATAATATCTTAATGTAAATGGCCAAAGGCAATTTTTATTGCTGATATGCCAATAAACTTGAATTAAATTGAAATTATCAATTATCACCTCTTAAACAAGAGCTGTCTCATGACAGCACGCTCGACTATTCGAAAGCTTGTCGGTAAACATGTTTTTTTTCTAAGAATAAAAGTAAGTGTAAACAGTCTATATTAATTAAGGTCAATGATATGAAACTTGTTCAAAGACCTTGTAAATGTACATTACGTGCAAAACCTTATTCTGGATACTGTAAGCCAACTGGGGGAGGGGGGGGTGAAAATTTTCAAAGAAATACATGACCTTGTATATTTGATCATGAATAACTTTGTAGATACTGTCAAAATCGATATGCATAAAATTAAAAAAGCATGACCACTGCATGCTGCATAATTAATTATAAGAATAATTCAAAAGTAAGCCATATAAAGCTAAGTTTCCATATAAGAATCTGGTAATGAAACTATGACAAAATATCCTTAAGGATTTAATAGGGGCATAAATATGTCAAAAATCAAAAATATTTGTAAGATGTTGATAGTAAATATACATTTTAAGTTTCAAGTCAATACGTTTGATAGTATTCAAGAAATATGACTTTATAAAAATCTTTTAACTAAAAATCTCTAAGTTAAAAAGGGGCATAAATCGTCAAAAATCAAAACAAAGTTATGGGGATATGTTTCATCAGGTGAAGATGTTGATTGCAGACACATAATTTGAGTTTCAAGTCAATACCTTTGAAGGCATTCAAAATATTTGACTTTATAAAATCTTTTACCAAAAATTCTAAGTTAAAAAGGGGCATAAATCTGTCAAAAATCAAAAAAGAGTGATGGGGATTGTTTCCTCTGGTGTAAATGTTGATGGTAAACAAATATTTTGAGTTTCAAGGCAATACCTTTGATAGTATTCAAGATATTTAGTTTAAACAGTATTTATTTTTCATGTAGGCATGTACACTACAATACATAGTATGCAATTAATAAGACAATAGCTGGGGGGGGGAACAATTAATTACATCAAACGAAAAGGTTTGAAAACAAGTCTTTTTAAAGACTTATATAAATTCATTTGCATCATGTTGAATAAAGTCTGGTTGGTACGAAGTACATTAATGCACTAAGCTTGAAAATAAGTTGTAGATAAGAATGTAAGTAACATTAGAACTATGCTGCACTAAAGATTCTAGTGTTCATGTCAACATAGCGGCTAATAGGCCAATTTATATGTATAGGTTCCATTTAAGTCCGACTAAGGCGTACGTCGCGTGGTAAATGAACTCTGTCTGACAAAAGACATGTCTTTATTTAGAGTCAGTACAGAGCCGTATAAAAGGTATTGTAATGTAAAAGGACATGGTAAGTGAGCAAAGTAGGTTTGTCTTTGAAAGATGTTGATTGGGGCAAGATAGAAGGAAATGATTTGTAGTTTCTAAGTCGCCACATGTACAGTTAGGATAGTCATTACAGGAGATATGAGTTTATAAAGAGCTGTAACCAAAAAGGTTGTCTAAGTTAAAAAGGGGCATAAATCTGTCAAAAATCAAAACAGAGTTATGGGGATTGTTTCCTCAGGTGTAGATGTTGATGGTAGACACATACTTTGAGTTTCAAGTCAATACCTTTGATAGTATTCAAGATATTTGAATTTATAAAAAACTTTAACCAAAAATTCTAAGTTAAAAAGGGGCATAAATCTGTCAAAAATCAAAACAGAGTTATTGGGATTGTTTCCTCAGGTTTAGATGTTGATGGTACACATATAGTTTGAGTTTCAAGTCAATACAGTGTACCTTTGATAGTATTCAAGATATTTGACTTTATAAAAAACTTAACCAACACAGACGCCGACGCCTGGGCGAGTGCAATAGATTCTTCGAATAGTCGAGCTAAAAATTATCAATAAATGCGAAAAAGGAAGCATTTGTGTCTATTTGGGATCAAAGCGTCAATGATCAATGTACAAATAATTGAGATTAATTAAATTTAATTGACAATTACATGTCAAATTTTACTTTGTAATTAATTAATTACAATTAAAATTATTGAGTTTTTGCTTAATTGATAATTATTTTCAATTGTAATTGTACCCATCCCTGTCAAGATTTGAACCATAATTATACACATATAAAAAATAAAAAGTGTCTACCAAGGTGCAACTTTATATCTCAAGGTATACTCAAAGGCAAAAGAAACACAACTTTTTTTCATTTTCTAAATGTTTACAGGAAAGTGTAGCATTCTTTTTTCATTTAAACGTGGATACTATGAAATAAAGTTTAGTTTCATATCTGTCTGCTTGAAATTACCATTTGATAATTCATTCAGAGACATGTATTATTTCTTCTGTGTCTCTGCTCCAGGCGAATCCTTTTTAAAAAGCACAGGATATATTAAATTTCAAGTTAATTTGAAAAGTTGTGTTTCTTTTTCCGATCAGTATAGTTTATATAAAGGCTTTTTCTCAACTATCATTTGAAGCCACACAGAATACATTGGCTGTCCCATTTACAATACAAGAAAGTACAGTAAAAGCCTGCATAGAGAACTCCTTGGGAACATTATATCAATAGTGTATTACAGTAAACTCCCGATGTTTTATCTTTCTTTATTTAATATGAAAATGTTATACGGATATAACAAACTCCGGATATAAAGAACATATTTAAATGGTCCCAAGGGGTTCGTTATATACAGAGTTTACTATATACCCATCCTACATTTTCATATTGAATATAGAATGAAAAGAATCCGACCAAGATAATTTGTTACTTGTATCTGGAATTTCGCTGTATCAAGTCATAATATACGGAGTTTACTGTAATATAGAAATGATCCTACATGATTCAAACTGCAGTAAAAGTGCTGACCCTGTTGGGAGTTACTTAGTGATTCTGCCTTGGAGACCATGGATCATGATCTACACTGCAGTCTGTTTGCTATTCAGTCAGTCAATTTTTAGCTAGTATATGTATATAACCCTGTTCCACGAAGAATGAATGAAAAAGTTCTAATCCAAAAATTGACAAGTTCATTTTAGAAATTCAGCAGGATTAGTGTTAGCCATACATTGACTGATGAAAAGTGAGCAATGCATTGACCAATGAAAAGTGAGCAATACATTGACCAATGAAAAGTGAGCAAAACATTAACCCAAGAAAAGTGAGCAATACATTGACCCATGAAAAGTGAACTGTTTTGTTCAATTTTTCATTTACCTGCGGGCAACAGTCCTGCAGCAAGACATATCTCCCCAGTTGCAGACTTGTACTTCCTACAGAAGTAAATCAATGACGCCACAAACAACAAAGACATTGCTGTATCACCAAGAGCAAAAAATATCTGCGCCACACGGAACATGGCTGTAAATAAATAAAAAAAGAGTATATATTAAGAGTAGGCAAATGTTGCATATGGTATGAGAGTAGTCAGAGTTCAAATCCTGCACTGCTTTGTTATAAATTTAAGATGTCATGTCATCTGCATATGATAGTTATGGTCTACAATTGCATGTATCTGACTTAACTGCATGTCAACTCTGCAGCATATACAAATCTTAATTTCGGTATTTTGTATTTGACAACTGTGGTGAACATTTAGCTCCTATAGCCAATGGTCCAAAATGGCTTTAAGCAGTGACCAAGAGACACAACAAATAACACCACTTTTGGACATTATTGTATTTTACTCAAGTCTTAGAAGTTTGCATAAAGAATAGCTTCGTTTCCTTCGCAAGTGGCAGCATAAATGAGGTGGACAGTCACACAGGTTACAACCCCTCTCTGTATACAACTGTCTCTCTCTGTGTCTCTGTCTGTCTCTGTCTGTCTCTCTCTATCCTGTAGGGTCAAATGGGTCAATTTTATCCGAGTGTCAACAGTCATCCTCAAAACAGACAACACTGAGTAATTAACCATCTAAATCAGAACACAAACTTGCTGCAAACTACTGTTGCACTTCAAAGACATATACATCATAATGAGAAGTAACTAGAATTGTATTAAACACCAGACTTCATTAAAACTTACGTGGGAATGTATGTGCATTGCTGGCCTTCTCAATGAAAATTAGATCCACCATGTTGATGTTATCCCCCTGGTCCATGTAGAACAGTCCTACATCTATTGTCTTTGTTTGCATTGTGCGACCACCATCCCAGGTTACCTGTAACATAACAAACCATACTCTCATTTGATACTCGTTTAATACTTGCTGAAGAGAAGGCTGAAAATTGTCTTTTAATTCTCACCCAAGTAATTCATTTACACTAATTTATTTAATCTTGATTCACAACTTACATTTATCGCCCCCCGAGACTCATTCCAGATCATGCAGGATCGAATCAACATCGAAGAGAGAGAGGCAATGTGGAATTATTTGTGTCTTACCTAAGGACACTACCACTACTTGGGCACTGGTGGGGATCAAACCTGAGGCAAACGCTATCTAGGGATTTTTCTAGAGCATTTTAGCAGGGTGTTGCACCCTGCCCTTTTTTACTCCCCTCTGCTGCACTTTTGTTGTTACCCACAAATTAAATGATACAGAAACAATTTAAAATGCTTAGAGAATTAAGCATCTCTTAGCATAATAAAAGAACATTTTCATTATATAAAGGTGTTACATTCTTCTAGAAGTAAAGTTTTCAATTTTAAAGGGTATTTTCTATTACTTAAGCATTCAAACATGCAAAATATGCCCTGCCCCAAACTCAGTGCACCCTGCCCTTTTTTGAGAGCACCCTGCCCTTTTTAACCAGTCTAGAATCATCCCTTAGAGTAGCTACTACTTCACCAAGGCGGCTCCACTCACCCAAGTACTTGTACAACAGTTACTGCATGATGAGCAGAGAACTTGCAGTAGTAGTGATCATAATTATAGAAACACAACAGGGCCAAGATGGCCCTATATCGCTCACCTTGGTACAAGTCCACTTGCCTAGTGGAAGATCACTAGATAATGTTATATACAAAATAGGTTTTCCTATATACGCCTTTGTAAAACAAGTGACCCCCCCCCCCATGGGCAAGGTCAATTTTGACCCCAGGGGCATAATTTGAACAAACTTTGAAGAGGTCTACTAGGCAAGCTACATGCCATATTCTAAGCTCTAGGCCTTGTGGTTGCAGAGAAAAAAGATTTTTTAACTTTTTCCTCATTATATAAGCCTATGTTAAACTAAGTGACCCCCGAAGGGGGGTCAATTTTGACCCGGGGGTAATAATTTGAACAATCTTGGTAGAGGTCCACTAGCCAATGCTACATGCCAAATATTTAAGCTCTAGGCCTTGTGGTTTCAGAGAAGAAGATTTTTAAAAGTTTTTCCTAAATATGCCTATGCAAAACTAAGTGACCCCCGTGCAGGGTCAATTTTGATCCGGGTGTCATAATTTGAACAATTTTGGGTGAGAGGTCCACTAGCCAATGCTACATGCTAAATATCTAAGCTCTAGGCCTTGTGGTTTCAGAGAAGAAGAATTTTAAAGTTTTTCCTATATATGCCTATGCAAAAACGGGGGGGGGTGGGCCCCACCCGCAGGCCGGGGGTCAATTTTGACCCGGGGTCATAATTTGAACAATCTTGGTAGAGGTCCACTAGACAATGCTACATGCCAAATATCTTAGCTCTAGGCCTTGTGGTTTCAGAGGAGAAGATTTTTAAAGATTTTCCTATTTGTAACAACCAGTTACTGCATGGAATGGAATTCTTTGAACAATTTTGGTAGAGCTTCATGCAAGGAACATTCCTGCATAGTTTTATCAACATTGGCCTAGAGGTTTCAGAGGAGATGTCATTTGAATCAAAATGTTGACGGATGACGGACAATCATCGATCAGAAAAGCTCACCCTGGCGTAGCCAGGTGAGCTAATAATGCAACAAGTCATTCTAATTAATTTGGAAATTTATTTATTTTGAAGCTTACAGGAGTTCTACTTCAAGCCCTAGGAAATAAGAAAATTCATTCTAATTTTAGATTCAACCTCTCGCACTCAATTAATGGATAGTTCTGCAGTTTGCATTTAATAATCTATCTAATAACTGGTTGCAGTCTGATGTCATGACGATGGTCACTATCACATTTAAAGTTAAACACTCTCCAAAGAAAGTATCTCCAATTTAAACACCCTTATTTTTTACAAAACAATAATCCTCTTACAAGGAAAATTTTGATAAAAAATGTAACTTCTAAATAAGTTACTTACACAATATCCCATCCCATATATTTTGCTTTAGTCAGATTAATTTGATGCAATCTTGAGAAATATTAAATAAAGCCAGTCATAGTACTGTAACTCTAGGCTGGTCACTGGTGACTGCCATTGAAAACAATTTTTATGCGATGACTTGTGGTCTTATTAATTCCAACACTGAAGCTAGTGAGATAGTTTTTGGATAGGCGCTTTCATTTACCACGGACCTACAGTTTTTATATACACATGGATTGGCAACTCTTGTATTTTCCTACACAATTTAACCCTTTTGTTGTGAGCTATGAGACTTTGGAGAGATGTTTGCATCCAATGAAAATATCCATGGTTATCCGAAAATAAATCAAGGAAAATTGCTTAAAAGAAATCAGCTTTAATATTGTGTAAATTTTGCTTTCTTTATGTAATTTTTGTTATATTCAAATCTGTACCAATTTTCTTATATGAAACTTTCATCATTTTATTTGTTGGAGTTTTGTGAATGTACGGGTATTTGCCACCAACGAACGAAAACAAAATGCTATTCGAATAAACATTTTAACACAATGGACGTCTTATAAAGCTTTTCTCAGATACGTAAATAGATTTGTAGAACTTAAAGTATCTTCATGACCGTTAATTGTATCAAATTAAATATTGCATTTCGGAAATGATTTCCACTTCTTTATTTAAGCAAAGTCTATCAACAGGTGCACGATATTAGAGCTGTCGCTAAGCGCGCTAAAGGCATTATGGGTAACCTCTTTTCTGGTATCGTTTTATCGATTTTTGGAAGTTGCTATGTGTATATAAGTCCTAGTCCAAATAATTGTACTCAATGGATGAATATCGTTATACTTTTTGCTAGGCGCTATCCAGCACAGATATCTATAAAATGTCCATTTGTTTAATGTAAAATGGGTCTGTGTTTGGAGTTGAATTATTGAGACTAATATAGGTGACTCCATGCTACTGAGTTTTGACAACCATTAAAATAACAGATCAAAAGAACAGGTCAAACGGAGGAGCCTAATGAAGCTAGAGACTTATGTGTAACTAGTCAAAGGTCTTTCACGCTAGTATTCTTATTTCTCATTCAAGTCAACTGACACAATAACAAGACTAATTTTAGTTATGGAAGCCAGAACTAATGTAACAAAAAGCCCTGGCGCACTATTTGTTGGGCTAATGTGTAACTAACTTACCTGCACTTCAAACTGGTACCAGTACGGTAAAATAAGACAGCTGCTGGAAATTAAACCTGTCAAGCCTAGCAAGATAGTCTTGACCAGCTGAAACAATTTATAACTTTCCATTTTTGGTAGCTAACCTAGATTTCCTAACAGAAATGAACACCTTGATTACAGGTGAGTCATAAACTTCCTTTCAGACTTGATCTGACTGGAACCCTGATAAACTTTAACTTGGTTTATCACGAAAATCTGTGCTCGCATTCGCACGTTGAATCCTTAATTTATGCTAAAAGTTTGAAATAATCGAAAACATTTTTTCTCAGGTACACTTCCTGTATAACACTGTCAGACTGGTGCACTCATTTGAAACCTATTAAGTAAGTTCAAAATATGGACAACCAGTCAAACAGCAAGTTGGTACTAAACGCCGGTATCGGTCAACGGTGTTTCGTGTGTGATTGAGTATTAAAGTATGGCATTTGTAATAGGACATAGTCAGATAAAGTACTTGTCGGAATATCTGTGTAAGGGATCTTATTCCGTGTTTTCATATCCGGGATATAGAACCTCTCAGTTGTTGTCAGAACAAGTGATTTTTGAAGTTGCTCCGTTCTTTTCGGTAAGTGTTTATTTTTTATGTTAATAGAGCTTATAAAAATTATTGTCTATATATATTCTTGCATCTATATATCATATCATATGTCTATAATTAATGTAATCATAGTATGATGCAGGTTAATATTTATATTGAAAAGCTATAACAGAAATTAAATTCTGTGATATTGAAAGTAAAATATATTCACTGTGATTGACATTAGAATTTGTACAATTGTCCCATATGTGCAGTGTAACGCATTTATTTTAATCACTAAATAAGATGTATTGTTAGTGCCGAAGAAATTATTATATTTTAATTGCAACAATCTAAGAAATTCTCACGCCTAAAAGATTATGTCCGATTGTCTGTTCGCCTGCCTGTGTGTTCGCCTGTCTGTCTATCTACAAGTATATCGACCGTAAATAATACTTGCTTTTGTTGTTGAAGTAACCGTCGTATTTTCTAGATCATGTTGACATGGAGTCCGCGTTGTCAGTACTACATGCATATTATACTAAATTGAATTTATTCCTAATCAATTGCAAAACCATGAGAGAGAGATAGACACATAGTTTAAACATTATTTATTTGTATATCAAAGCATGAACAAATACAACTCATATATAAACAGCATCCAGGATTGAGAAGAAAACTATGTGTGGTTGTGTGTGCGTGTGCGTGTGAGTGAGCGTGCGTGCGTGCGTGCGTGTGTGTGTGTGTGACACATCTGGAACGCTCTCCACAAGTACAGTAATATTTTTGACACAAAATATAAGCGAAATTACCACAACTTGCAAAAGTATTTGTGTGATAACTACGTTCTTTGGATTCAAGTGTTATATATATTTGGAAACGATAAAACGTATCCTTCACAAAGATACCGGTTTTATGTTGGTCGGATGAAAAATGTTGTCTTTGCAACATGTTTTTTAATTTCCGTAAATTATATTCCTTGAAAAATTGAAACCAAAAAAATAAGCAAAAATTTCTTTACTTGCAGAGGTAGTTGTGTTATAACTACTTACTTTAGGTTAATGCATCATATATAGTTGGAAACGTTAGAACGTCTTTGTTGTCTTTGGAACATGTTTTCTGATTTCCGGGTTTTACATTTTTTGAGAAAGTCCGACAAAAATAGCCAAAAACACCGTACTTTGCCAAGGTATTTTTGAAATAACTACTCAATTTGGGTTAAAGTTTTATATATATTTAGAAACGTCAGAGCGTCACCTTTACAATGATAATGTTTTACTTCAGTCGGACAAAAAATGAAGGTTTATAACATGTTAAATGATTTCCGGGTTTTCCGTACATTTCCGGGGAATAAACCTGTCCAGAGGCCGGTATCATCTGATAAAAAAAGGCCTAGTAGTTAGTTTATACTAATTTATTTTAGCTCGATTATGAAGAAAGCTTGTAGCTTATCCAGTCACTCTCGAGTCCGCTTCCTGGAAAAACCAGTACTGGTGTCTTGAAAGTTTTGAAAATTTTGTAGTTATAGACAAAACTTATGGAAATTCTGGTAACGGTGATTTTTCAGTTGTGAAGACAGTGGAATTTACTTTCATTCTTTTTTTCCGCAAATACATATTGCAAATGAAATTAACAACATTTTGACTAAGGCTTATATTCTGAGACATAAAAGTGTATTCTATGTCTCTGTTATATTAAAGCATTTTATAGTAGGTTTCTAGTTTCGGATGATCTTTTAATTTTCACTGTGTTCTCACTAATAAATTAACATTTCAACCATTGACTGGATACTTTCTTCTATGTCTCACTTTATTCCTCCCTGTGTCAGGTATTGCTCTCTATAATAACATTTCGACATTTTAGTCCTACCTGTAACAGAGAGAGGAATGGTCGGATGGATCATAGGATACCGGATATCGCCTTTAAAGGTGCACAAAATTGTCTCAGGAATGTAGAACTGGTGAAAAATAATTATTCCTAAAGGTAGAAGATTAAAAATGGAGAAATTGGACGCAAATTCAGATCTTTTTCATGCAAAGATAATCACTTGGTAGCCTTCCAAAAAGCTTCGTTCTAGAGCATTTCTTAATTCGGTCGTTGGTCGTCTGTTTTTGTCTTTATGTCCGGTATGTTTAGGGTTATCCTTTCGCTGTTTTAGTTAAAACGACTATCTAGTATCAAAGAGAGGAGCTGAATGCCCGTAGTCATAGACAAGATCATCTCCTCGCCCCCCCCCCCCCCGCAACTACTGCTCGGCTCTAAAAAGCTAAAAAAATAATTTGAAATAGCTGGGAACCTCACTATGTAACATGCAGTTTGCGTACACATATTAAATATTCATGTTTAGATCTCTTTCCTTATGCAATGGAAGAATTATTCATCTTTTATTAACTTCTCGTACAGCAGTAGAAATCGAGGTTATGATTTACTTACAAGAACAAGATACGATTCTATATTTAAGACATCGTCGGAACCCACGTTTAATTTATTCCGCTTCTCTCCAGTATTCAATGCGTAATGAATAGCCTGGGTTGCCGAGAATGTACTTAAGGCGACTATGTACGACTCTGTACACACCAAACCTAGTTTGCATCTGAAAATAATATACGACCTTCTAACGTTTCAAGCAGGAGTAGTAGTCCAAAACCAATGCCGACTCAGTGTGATTTTCCCTTTTTAATAATGTGATCTTCTGCTGACACTTCCGGGTCTTCTCTAATTATCCATTTTTGTAACCTGTACAATTACTTCATGAGCTGACCATAAGATACTATATAACGATTAACCGTCTTCCATACTTTGTGCATTATTTAGGTGTCTTAATTATTTATAATCCGAAGCGTGCAATGTTAAACAAATTTTATCTGCGTATTCTTACAGGAATGCTTACATTTCGCAATACACGAATGTCCGAAATCTAGCATTGCTATACTGACCTTTAAGGGGTTCCAAACCTTTCTTTTATAAGTGTGATGTGAAATTTAAGGTTCATAACTTTTGGATACAAAATATCAGTACCATTGTTTTAGCAAAATTTAATACTTACAATACTTAGTTTTGTCACACGGTCAATTTCGTCGGAAAGACATATTTCTTACTAATTTGCGTACTACATGTATATGTGTAATTGCAACAGGGATTGTAAATGACATTTTCAATGACAAAACAGTGATGCAGTTTAAGCAAAGACAAAATACATCTGCATCGCTACATCGCTACATCGCTATTTATGTATTTAATTAAATTATATATATGTGTATTTTACCTGAATAAGAATCGATCAATCATGTCCTTAAATATTTTATAACTAGAAATAGGTGTATAGACTTTTGACTTAGTATGGTGTATTAATATTTGGAACAGGATAATTTGGCGGAACAACGAGCTTGCGCGTAAAATAGTCCGTACCGCTTATCGTTAGGACCGCCTACCTTGGCAACGTTCAGTAAACGTGCAACTAAACGAACTCTCTAAGGGCAGTAAGAAAGCACGTAACAAAGTTTATCTATGTTCAATATTATTCGTAAATGATAAGCAACGCTACCTTTACAACCTGTGCCTGGCTTACATCTCATATTTAAGTGAGTCTTGCAAAGGAAGTTCATATCCAGTGGAGTTAGCTTGTAACGTGAAAGTAAAACATTAAACTTTTTAAGTAGATATTTAAAAAAAGAGACAGAATGTATGTTGCTGATGCTCTTTATCATTTTCTACTTTTGTTGTTTACCTGTCAAATAATTAGGTGTTCCCAACGCTCCGCTACCTTTACGAGAAATAATGTGTTTGACGGACGAAATTGTGAAGTCAACGATACAGTCGTTCAGATCGGCAACATTGCAAGCATTTTGATGTGTAGCAGTGTCTGTTTACGCAAAAATGAATGCAAGAGCTTCTTCTATCAACCAGAAACGAAGCAGTGTCATGGATGTCGGACTGGATATGGTGCACACGACAACAAGGTTCCGTCGACGGAGCTGGCAGGTTCAATTTACTACACCAGCTACATGTATCGTAAGTATAATTCTTATTTTTTATGTTCAGAGACTTCAATAGCTGGTCTTGTAGCATTTGCCACAACTGAGTTGTGTCTTGCTGATCGCTTCCACCGAGTGAATGTCATCTGTTTGAAATTTCTAGAAATGTTAAGCCGTACAATTTAATTCTCAATTTAAATGTTTTCCAGCGGTTAGTAAGAATTTATCGTTTGTAATACCAGTGCCATTTCAAGTATGTGACTTAGAAAAACATTTACATGTACTTTTTCTGCACGGGACGGGTATTTGAGTTATCGTATCAACATTTTACCAAAATTACTAGAAATAATCAACACACAAGACTACAATTCTCAGTTTGTGTAAAATTAATTTATTTTTTAGGAGATTTTATGCAAGGAAATGCTTATCTATTATTTAAATTTATTTATTTTTAAACTTATTTTTTCCTTAGCCACACGTTTCAACTGGAATGGACACATAGAGTGAATAATTATATAATGTAAATAAATTTTGCAAGTTTAAACAGATTCGCTTTTATTAAGCTTGGACTTTGAGTAATATTTTTCATGTTTTAATAAAAAGACATCTTGGGAGACTTTATGTTAAAGAAATATCCAATGTTCTATAATGTTAATATGTTTGAACTATATATTCTTTATTACCTCCACAAGTGGGAGAGCCGCATGCAAGCACAAACATAGACATACATATGTAGATATAGAACATTCAGAATACATCACAATAGACAATAGATACAATATTTAATTGGACCAATATACAACATGCACAATGTTTACACTTACATTAAACTTATAATATATACATACATGAACATAGGAACATCAATATATTACGCATATAGTTTGACTCCCTGTCAATCTGGAAATAGGCTTTAAGTTACTATTAAGACATTACGACAGTACTCCTATAAGCATATAACAGAATAAGGGTTATGCATTATTGTTTATGACAGTCTATGAGTACATTTGTAGCAGATTGCTTTAAGACAAGCAAAGTATCTGGTTAAACGTCTTTATCGACATCATAATTATAATATCTTTTACAACATCTGTAAAGTTGTGTTGTGACAGACCTGTAAGTACATCATACAGCTGAGTCTCAGGATCCTGTCTAATGAAGTGAATATAAAACTGCATTGAATTATTTACAGTTAATAGTCTCTGCCATAGCGACAAACGTATATTTTCACTGGCTTGACAGAAAAGCAGTTTATGGTTCACAACATTTTCTACCAGGAAATTACATAGTTCACATCGTTCTGAACGCTGAAATGAAAACATTTTACATAATATGTATACAGCGCGGTAACAATACATTTTTGCTCCTGGGTGTCTTCTACTAAGCTGCCAAAGATAACAGTATTTGTCATTTGTTAGAAGAATGTTAGGCGGCAGTCTGCTTGTTAAACGTAGTTTACATTCTTTTAATTCTGAAACGTATACATGTTTCCGTAAAATGGACCGCCAAGAGGTTTTGCCGGGAAAATATGAAGTTTCGATGAACGTTTTTAAGTAATCTTTAAGTTCATATCTATTCAAAAGGCAAAACACATCTGGTATAAACCCAAGGCTTTGTCTTTCAAGACAGTTGTTATATCGTATTAATCGATGAACAAAATTTGCTTAGCTAAATAATAGCATGACAGGCGACAAAGCTGACCAAAGAATTGCAATTTCCTATAATTAATTTCAACAGAAATTGGAACAAATCCTAAACACATTAAGGATGCGTCATTATTCATAAAGAGTGGTACTTTTTGCATGAATTTTATACAGAATCTATGAGCTCTCTCAAGTTCTAGCGAGTTCCCAGCCGTCAAATAATTCCACAGTTCACATCCATATAAGGCTTTAGGAACAACAACATATTTATATATCTTAGAGAGGGTAATAGGGTGCAGAGGTCCAAAACTTATGCCACTATTCGAAACACTCAACAATGTTCCCCTGAGTTTTATACTAGCTTCATGTATATTATCATTTAATGAACAATACTTATTCTTGATTATACCAAGATGTGTATATTTCACATCTTCTTTGAGAAATTCATTACCGAGTTTCCACACCCTGTTACACTTTTTATATTTCGATTCCGTTTCATTAAATACAATTACCGTGCATTTGGTTGGATTGTATTCAAATCTCCATTTCAATGAGTACATATAACAGATATGTAGCATTTTGTCAAAACCGCTTTTTGACATAGAAATTAAAACCATGTCGTCAGCTACAGTAGGACTACCAATGTTGTAATTGTAAATACAAAAACCAAATTTAGAGCTTTCGAGTTCTTTGATTAAACCATTTATATATAGTAAATAGAAGAGCGGTGAACTTTTCCCGCCTTGTCTGGTTTCCTGTTCAACGCTAAACCAGTCTGATACAAATGACTGGTTACGGACACAACTTTTCATGCTACTATAAAGGCTAACAAAGACATTAAATGTTAAAGGGTCAAGGTTACATTCCTTCAGCTTATAAATCAGGTCATTGTGCCAAACCCGATCAAAAGCCTGGCGGCTATCTAAAAAACAAACGTAAGCTTTACTGTTATTTTCCTTAGCGAGTAAAATTGTCTCGTTTAGGGAAAAAGAGGTCATCATGCAGCCTAAATGTTTTTGAAAACCACCTTGTTGCGGACTGAGGTGTTTTAAGAGAGTATTTGAGGACCGCTCTAACAAGATACCTTCAAAAACCTTTAAAATAGCTGAAGTTAATGTGATTACTCGGTAATTTTGAGGCTTGTCTTTTCTCTTTTTGCCACCTTTAAATAAAGTTACTATAACACCGCAATTCATGTTTGGTGGAACATGTCCGAATTTTAGTACGGCAGAGAAAAGACGTGACAAAACAAAATGCAACATGCCACCACCATGAATAAGATGCTCGTAATAAATATTGTCATATCCGCACATTTTACGAGTTTTACAAGTTTTCAAAACTATTTTAACCATATCTTCGGACGCTTGACAGTTATTAGCTAATAAGCTACTAGTTGAAGAATCAGAATGCGAGGACATTACGTTACTATCAACAACCTGCTTCCAATGAGAATCATAACATGGATTATCATCAAATTTATACAATTGTTGGAAATATTTCATCCACTGATCAGTTATAGAATACTGATCACGGTAAACAGTACCGTTAAATTTCAGTTCGTTGCCAGACTTAACAGTATTTGCTTTACGTTTAGAAGATATTAGATGCCAAAATTGTTCTTGATCAAACTCAGCACTCTTATAAATTTCATTATCGCTTTCAGTTAAGAAATTCTTAATTATGTGTCTATGCGCATTTCTAAAGTCTTTCTTGGCATTCTTGTAGTTCAGAAACTCTTAATTTTGTCGTTTTGTTCTCATTTCATAGACGGAAAGGCAATGATTAATTTTACAAAATTTGAATAAAGCGATTTAAATCCAGGTTTGAATCTAGATTTGAATCCAGCTATTTCTAAAAGGCTTGGAGATCTAGCTTTGAGCGCCAATATTAAGCACATATCAAGTTTTTAAGACAAAAAACGTAAATCATGATCTTCAATGACGGGTGCTGCTACTTTATTAGGAAGTGATCTTTGCTGCAGAATATTTTTGTACAACCTTTAATTGCTTTACCGATCCAGAAAAAAAGAAACCCAACTAATTGAAGTTTGCGAAAAGCTTTGATTACTTTAAAGAATAAATCTGATTCGAGTGGACATTTTATGCAACGAAGGTCGTCTAACATCGGCAGATATGTTAGCTCTGTTTTCTAAAATTGTTCTAAAAGTATTCCGAGTTACTTCCCGTAGCGTTACGCTGTCGTTTATTCCTTTTCCAACAATGCGTTATAACACCAAGTAAAGAAAGCACCAAATTACGCAGGCTACGCGCGTCTGATCTGTACGCACGCACACCCATCTTTGCTACTGGCATTTTACACAATTTTGACTAAATAAACATTAAATTTGGACAAAACTGACTGGGTATTGAAGTCAGGTAAAACAAAAAAAAACTCCCTCACCTTTCAAATTTTGATAGGTACCAGTTTGCATGGGAGTCATAATTGGGTCTTGGAGAAATCCCAGGGTCGACCTTGGCTATGAACGACCTTGGCTATGAACAATCGAAATGAAGAAGTACACTGTAATTAAACACCTTGTCAACGTATATGATACTGTGATATGATTTTTGATCATCGATTTTTTTTCTTCAACAAATTAGGGTACATATATAAACACTGTTTTTGTATGGAAAATAAATAATTCTTGCAGAACATACACGTACAACTGGTCCAATGTGGTTCGAGTGTACTTTACAAAATATAAACATTTTTAATGTAATGCTTTATTATTTTGACTAGCTTTTATATCTGCTGACTCAGCAAAGTAGATGACAAATACTCTTCAAATGTTCGTTTCATGAATTGCTTGCTGCCGTTGCAGTCAATAATTGGTTCCGTTAAGAATTAAAGCTGCTCGCTCTCAGATTTTAGTGAAAAAATTAAGTCCTACGAACTGTCTGAAATTAGCATGTTTTAGAACGAATCATCAAATAAAAAGGTTTCAGTGTAAATTTCTATAACGTATTTCTGTAATTTTGAAATTATACGCTACCAAATTATAAAGCGTTAGAAACGTTTTTTAAATTCCAATATAAACATACCTTTAACCGGTATTTGTGTATATTCAAGTACAGTGAATCATGTTTGAATCATAATTAAGTTTTTAATTTATATAAGTCACGTGTATCTTATGACTGCGCGATTTTTCTAAAAAAAACTTCTCTTCTATATACTGCGATATAACACCAAATAAAGAAACTACGAGGCAAAATTGTTCAAGCACCAATTTACGCTGGGAACGCGTGTCTGGTCTCCAAGCTAGCACACTTATCTTTTGGCTATATATATGCTGGCATTTTTACACAACTTTGCTAAATAATCATAATCTTTGGACAAAATTGACTGGGTACTGCAGTCAGGTAAATCAAAACTCACTAGATTTTCAAATTGTGTTAGGTAACAGTATGCATGGAAGTCATACTGGGATCTTGACAATTTCACAAGGGGAGAAATCCCACGGTCGGCCGGGACTATAAACATTTAATAAAAAAAGTCATGTCTTTCAAACATCTGTTGAAGATCTCTTTCAAATTACACAAAGTAATGAAAAGACTCGGAACCAAACGTCAAAACCAGCAGGCGTTTTTTCTTAATTTCTAAAGACAAGACGTACAGACCATTAGCAGTGAATTTATTCTTTCACAGTGAAACCTACTCGCTATAACCTAAATTAACCTAAATTAATATAACATTGTCGTCTTATTACCCTTATGTCTTAAATATTGTGTTATTCATAAGATTTACAAAGAAAAATACTTCCAAGATTATAATTAGCAGTATGATAATATACATACGAATACAACTGGAAGCACACCAGAAAGCACAACCCCTATCAGAGTCACTGAAGGTATAACAACGAGTATTATTATTTAGCCTAAAAGTTTAAGCTATACATTCCAGTTATTATCGGTACAGTTATCGTTCTAAAATATGTCGTAGTACTGTAAACCATTCAGCAACTTATGTAAAGTTGTTGTTGTATAATTAATTGGTGAATAGCGATTTACTACAGAAAGTCTGTATGTTGATTATTTGTGCTAAAATGAGGCATTTTTAGCTCGACTATTCGGAGAATATAGAAAGCTATTATAGTCACTTGTGCGTCGGCGGTGGCGTCGGCGTTGCAGCTTTGGTTAAAGCTTTGCATGCAAGGTACTATCATGCTCATATCTCAGTTACCACTTATGATATTGACTTGAAACTTCATTAATGTCTTAAGGGGTGTCACAAAGTCAAGTCAGATAACTCTTGTATAAATGTAGTACAAATTATGGCCTTTGTTTGACTTTGAAAATTTGGTTAAAGTTTTGCATGCAAGATACTATTATGCACATATCTCGGTAACCACGTATGATATTGACTTGAAACTTCATTAATGTCTTTAAGGATGTCACACAGTCAAGTCAGATAAATCTTGTATAAATTTGGTACAAATTATGACCCTTGTTTGACTTTTGGTTAAAGTTTTGCATGCAATGTACTATCATGCACATACTTCAATAACCACTTATGGCAGTTATTTCAAACTTGGCAATAGTGTTCAGGTGTACATTTTGTATCAAGCAATTAATTTACCAAATATTAAATATATAGCGATAGATTTTGACTTTTTTATAATTCAACTTTTCTAGTTTATACTAAAGAGTCAGCAGAATGTTGTTTTGTAATTATACTGATAAAAGTTTTGTTTTATTAGCAAGCACCCACAATAGTCGAGCGTACAAGGGCACATGAATACAGTCTGGAGTTTATTCACGGCACATAAATATAGCCTGATGTATAATCAAGGGCACATAACTATAATCTTACGTATATTCAAGGGCACATGAATATAGTCTGAAGTTTATTCAAGGCACATAACTATAGCCTGACGCATATTCAATGACACATAACTATAGCCTGATGTATGTTCAAGGGTACATAGCTATAGCCTGATGCATATTCAAGGGCACATAATTGTAGTCTGATTTAAATTGAAGGGCACATAACTATAGTGTGATGTAAATTCAAGGGCACATAACTATAGTCTGATGTATGTTCAAGGGCACATAACTATAGCCTGGTGCATATTCAAGGGCACATAATTGTAGTCTGACACATAACTATAGTGTGATGTAAAATCAAGGGCACATAACTATAGTCTGATGTATATTTAATCAATCAACAAATTACTATTAGAACAAAATAAAACGTAAAACCTTTCTTAAACGGTTTGAATGTATCAACTTCCTCTGACATATTAGTGTTTCTAAAAACATTATTGCAGATACCGGACATTTTTCGTTTCAGAGTTCATGTAGATGCGAATGTATTGGGTAGATAAAAAAATCGAAATTTTGAAAACTAGAATAGATTTTTTTGCATACGACGAATTTCTCTATGTCACTTCAAAAATGTCCACTCGTGTTTATAACATTTCAGTTGGGTACGTGTAGTACAAAACATAATTTTCTTTATCGTAGGATATTTTGGATGCTATGATTATGGGGTGCGCTACGATACCAGTTTAACGAATGACGACAATACCCCTCAGATGTGTGTAGGAGGCTGTGCTGCGGAAGGATACAGATATGCCTTATTTCAGGTAAACTTTACACAGAATTTAAATTCCATTACAAATAAACTCTGATGTAACAAGCATATTTATAATACATTCATTCATGTATGTAGCAGAATAATTATAATCGTGCATATTACCAGGGAGAAAAAAAAATAGAATGAGGAAAAACGCACTGCTTAGTATATAGGTATTTCTGTTTATTACATTGCGAAGATAATCACAATTTTCACACAGTCTTAAAAGTATTACAACTATTCAGTGTTCTCTTTTGTAGCCCCTATGGTGTTATATAAAAGAAAATTTTATTTTGCTAGGGGAGGATCTGTAGATGTATCAATGCAGTGGATGATGCACAGGTTCGGAAGTCAGACTCACAATGTTCAATTGAATGTCCGGGCGATTCTTCTCTCATGTGTGGCGGAGTTGGCGTAGTGTCCGTTTACGTTACTAGACTATAGACACAGAAGACGTCTTTTTTTAACGTATGATTTCTTGTGGGTATTGATATGCAAATTAGACGCATGTCTCACCTCTAAGCCAATCGACTTACCGTCAGATAAACTGATCAAGATACACCACTGCACACACAGATAGGAATTGTACACCAATACTTGTTATGTACATGTATATAAATGACTATAAGATTGTATTGTGCGACATTATTTACCCGGCACTCATGAATATTCCGTATAAACCCGTAAAGGTAATTTTCAGTTTCCGAACATTGATATTGTCCAGACAAATTAACCTGATTCCGACCTTCATATATATATGCATGCATTAATATATTATTTAGTGATGGCAGAAATCTTGACTAGAAATATAAGGGTTCGAATCATGTAAACTGATTTTTTAAATTGACTTTATCTGTTATGTAGAAGGAATGGAGTCGGACATGGAATCCTCGAGCTTCACTTGGTTTGTGCTTCTTTTTGAAAAAGATTGATCTGTTAAAAACTAATTAAAATGAAATAATGTTATATGCCTGGAAAATAAAAAAGTTTAATATTTTCATGAGATAAACCTGAAAAAGTGCCAATCTTTCACTGACGTTGGCAGGACTCGAACGCAAGAGGTACATACTAAAACTATTTATAAGTCACGTTTGCTACCAAGTGAGCTACCGACCCGATCGTTATCATCTTTCGGCCTACACGGTATTTATCAATTATTTAATACAGTGCATATCCGTAAAATGAAATCGGAAGATAAATATAAACAATAAATCGACCGTAAAATTATGCTGATAGAGTGCTGTAAATCTCTGGGTTCCCGGTTCGAATCTTTCATCAGACCTGATGTTCTTTTATTGATTTAGAAATATATTTTACATAGTTTGTGGCTAATTTGAAAATACACGAATTTTTCAAGATTTACGTGTTGAAGGAAGTTTGATATCAATCTTCATCTTTCTGCAGGTATATAGAATAAACACAGAAATCATAGAATATAAAAGAGAAAACGCTGCGTATATAAGACACATTTAACAAAAATAGCCGTCCACTTATAAATAATTTAAGAAATACAGCTGCGCTGTCCACAGTGACCGAAAACCTTGATATTAAATAACAAGAACGACGATAAATAAATTTTAATATAATGTTTTATTATTTTGACTAGCTTTTATATCTGTTGACTCAGCAGCAAATTAGATGACAAATACTCTTCAAATGTGTTAGGTAACAGTATGCATGGAAGTCATACTGGGATCTTGACAATTTCACAAGGGGAGAAATCCCACGGTCGGCCGGGACTATAAACATTTAATAAAAAAAGTCATGTCTTTCAAACATCTGTTGAAGATCTCTTTCAAATTACACAAAGTAATGAAAAGACTCGGAACCAAACGTCAAAACCAGCAGGCGTTTTTTCTTAATTTCTAAAGACAAGACGTACAGACCATTAGCAGTGAATGTATTCTTTCACAGTGAAACCTACTCGCTATAACCTAAATTAACCTAAATTAATATAACATTGTCGTCTTATTACCCTTATGTCTTAAATATTGTGTTATTCATAAGATTTACAAAGAAAAATACTTCCAAGATTATAATTAGCAGTATGATAATATACATACGAATACAACTGGAAGCACAACAGAAAGCACAACCCCTATCAGAGCCACTGAAGGTATAACAACGAGTATTATTATTTAGCCTAAAAGTTTAAGCTATACATTCCAGTTATTATCGGTACAGTTATCGTTCTAAAATATGTCGTAGTACTGTAAACCATTCAGCAACTTATGTAAAGTTGTTGTTGTATAATTAATTGGTGAATAGCGATTTACTACAGAAAGTCTGTATGTTGATTATTTGTGCTAAAATGAGGCATTTTTAGCTCGACTATTCGGAGAATATAGAAAGCTATTATAGTCACTTGTGCGTCGGCGGTGGCGTCGGCGTTGCAGCTTTGGTTAAAGCTTTGCATGCAAGGTACTATCATGCTCATATCTCAGTTACCACTTATGATATTGACTTGAAACTTCATTAATGTCTTTAAGTCAAGTCAGATAACTCTTGTATAAATTTAGTACAAATTATGGCCTTTGTTTGACTTTGAAAATTTGGTTAACGTTTTGCATGCAAGGTACTATTATGCACATATCTCAGTAACCACGTATGATATTGACTTGAAACTTCATTAATGTCTCTAAGGGTGTCACACAGTCAAGTCAGATAACTCTTGTATAAATTTGGTACAAATTATGGCCCTTGTTTGACTTTTGGTTAAAGTTTTGCATGCAAGGTACTATCATGCACATACTTCAATAACCACTTATGGTAGTTATTTCAAACTTGGCAATAGTGTTCAGGGGTACATTTTGTATCAAGCAATTTATTTACCAAAAATTAAATATATAGCGATACACTTTGACTTTTTTATGATTCAATTTTTCTAGTTTATACTAAAGAGTCAGCAGAATTTTGTTTTGTAATTATACTGATAAAAGTTTTGTTTTATTAGCAAGCACCCACAATAGTCGAGCGTTGGGGGGGGGGGTTTGGGGGGGGGGTGTTTTTTTTTTTTTTTTTTTTTTTTTTTTTTTTTTTTTTTTTTTTAAATTTTTTTTTTTGGGGGGGGAATTGGGGGGGGGTTTGGGGGGGCCTTTAAGAAAACAAGGGCACATGAATACAGTCTGGAGTTTATTCACGGCACATAAATATAGCCTGATGTATAATCAAGGGCACATAACTATAATCTGACGTATAGTCAAGGCAACATGAATATAGTCTGAAGTTTATTCAAGGCACATAACTATAGCCTGATGCATATTCAATGACACATAACTATAGCCTGATGTATGATGAAGGGCACATAGCTATAGCCTGATGCATATTCAAGGGCACATAATTGTAGTCTGATGTAAATTGAAGGGCACATAACTATAGTGTGATGTAAAGTCAAGGGCACATAACTATAGTCTGATGTATGTTCAAGGGCACATAGCTATAGCCTGGTGCATATTCAAGGGCACATAATTGTAGTCTGACACATACCTATAGTGTGATGTAAAATCAAGGGCACATAACTATAGTCTGATGTATATTTAGTCAATCAACAAATTACTATTAGAACAAAATAAAACGTAAAACCTTTCTTAAACGGTTTGAATGTATCAACTTCCTCTGACATATTATTGTTTCTAAAAACTTTATTGCAGATACCGGACATTTTTCGTTTCTGAGTTCATGTAGATGCGAATGTATTGGGTAGATAAAAAATCGAAATTTTGAAAACTAGAATAGATTTTGTGCATACGGCGAATTTCTCTGTGTCACTTCAAAAATGTCCACTCGTGTTTATAACATTTCAGTTGAGTACATGTAGTACAAAACATAATTTTCTTTATCGTAGGATATTTCGGATGCTATGGTTCTCAATTGTTGTTAAGTGACGTTGATATATTTCTCGGCAATACTCCTGAGAGTTGTGTAGGAAGATGTGCTGCGGGAGGATACAGATATGCCGCACTTTGGGTAAATTTTAAGCAGAATTTAAATTCCATTACAAATAAACTCTGATGTAACAAGCATATTTATAATACATTCATTCATGTATGTAGCAGACTAATTATAATCGTGCATATTACCAGGGAGAAAAAAAAATAGAATGAGGAAAAACGCACTGCTTAGTATATAGGTATGTCTGTTTACATTGCGAAGATAATCACAATTTTCACACAGTCTTAAAAGTATTACAACTATTCAGTGTTCTCTTTTGTAGCCCCTATGGTGTTATATAAAAGAAACTTTTATTTTTCTAGGTGATGTACTGTGAATGTGTCAATGCAGTGGATGATGCACTGGTTCGAGAGTCAGACTCACAATGTGATAATGAATGTCCGGGCGATTCTTCTCTCGTGTGTGGCGGATATAGCGTTATGTCCGTTTACGTTACTGGACTATAGACACAGAAGACGTCTTTTTTTAACGGATGATTTCTTGTGGGTATTGATATGCAAATTAGACGCATGTCTCACCTATAAGCCAATCGACTTACCGTCAGATAAACTAATCAAGATACACCACTGCACACACAGATAGGAATTGTGCACCAATACTTGTTATGTACATGTATATAAATGACTATAAGATTGTATTGTGCGACATTATTTACCCGGCACTCATGAATATTCCGTATAAACCCGTAAAGGTAATTTTCAGTTTCCGAACATTGATATTGTCCAGACAAATTAACCTGATTCCTACCTTCATATATATATGCATGCAATAATATATTATTTAGTGATGGCAGAAATCTTGACTAGAAATATAAGGGTTCGAATCATGTAAACTGATTTTTTAAATTGACTTTATCTGTTATGTAGAAGGAATGGAGTCGGACATGGAATCCTCGAGCTTCACTTGGTTTGTGCTTCTTTTTGAAAAAGATTGATCTGTTAAAAACTAATTAAAATGAAATAATGTTATATGCCTGAAAAATAAAAAAGTTTAATATTTTCATGAGATAAACCTGAAAAAGTCCCAATCTTTCACTGACGTTGGCAGGACTCGAACGCAAGAGGTACATACTAAAACTGTTTATAAGTTACGTTTGCTACCAAGTGAGCTACCGACCCGATCGTTATCATCTTTCGGCCTACACGGTATTTATCAATTATTTAATACAGTGCATATCCGTAAAATGAAATCGGAAGATAAATATAAACAATAAATCGACCGTGAAATTATGCTGATAGAGTGCTGTAAATCTCTGGGTTCCCGGTTCGAATCTTTCATCAGACCTGATGTTCTTTTATTGATTTAGAAATATATTTTACATAGTTTGTGGCTAATTTGAAAATACACGAATTTTTCAAGATTCACGTGTTGAATGAAGTTTGATATCAATCTTCGTCTTTCCTCAGGTATATAGAATAAACACAGAAATCATAGAATATAAAAGAGAAAACGGTGCGTATATAAGACACATTTAACAAAAATAGCCGTCCACTTATAAATAATTTAAAAATTAAAATCATCTGATCAATATTCGAACTCATGGAACCTTGCATACACGTTTGATATCTTACCACTACGCCACTGTCAATGCGGTGTGAACTTCAGTTGGTTAACAGTGTTTGTTCCATACGATAATCTATTGAAATAAGATACCCGAACGTTATCGAAAACACTGGCGGAGATTAATGAGTGCCGGATAAATATTGGCCTTATTTTGTTTACATTTTTAAAGTTATAGTGAAAAGTTTGTATGCATGTCTCTCATTATCCTCCGGATAATTATAAAATGCAAGTTAGTCAAGTGATATCTTTAAATGTGCTAAGTCAAATGTATATACATGTATATATGTACCTAGCTCTATAGCCTCAACATTTTTACCGCAATTTGAATTCGTTTCTTCGTCTTTCCCATTGGGCTATAGCCATAGGTTAAATTAACAGCTGTACAAAAACACATTTAAGTACTCATGTAAAATGTGCAATCGGAACATCACTCGGCTTTTTCCGTTATTTCTACGGGAAAAGCCGGTGATATTCCGATTGGTAAAATGTGTTGTGAAAAGTATTTTGAAATTGGTCTCGGGATCATTACAAGCAGAGAAAACATTAACAAAGGCATTACAAACTATAAGCTTGTATGGGAACATCATTGTATACGGCCTTATAGTATGTGAGCTATGTCAACTTAAATTGGTTCTACTAGATTACAATCATAACATAATGCTGTAGTGAATGCATACTGAGGTATTTGATCTTAATGTACCTTTTTAGGCTAAAATTATATTAGAAATTAATTAATATACTGATGATCATTTTTATATGCATCCTTTCAGGTATATTAGGTTATACGTTAAAATGTGTGTTTACATACCTGTCATTGAGAAATGAACTATAGTTTAAGAAAACAGAAAACCGAAGAGTATACATTTATAGTAGAGCGGAAATTTATGACACAGCATGAAACTTAACAAAAAGAATCAAGAGAATTATAAATATATTTTGATACAGAGTTTCGATAATATACATTAGCAAAAGAATATTATTAAACTTATACAAAATAAACAGGGTAAAACAATACCGAACCAAAGTTGAGGCTGTGACATAAAATACAATGAATGAGAGAAAAAAAAGAATGATGAATGGATGAAATGAAAGATGGTGAATGGACTTATTATGTTTAATGATATGTTGTATAAAAAAAAAATACAAAATACAAAAGTACAAAAAAAAGGGAGTGAAAGTATGATGTAAGAGAGAAAGGTGAGTGGACAAGAGGTGTTTTTTTATGATATCACATACATATTTACCAATTATTTAAATTTATCCTAGCAAAAAGACTATATGTAGTATATATGGGAAAAAATACAAAAAAAGAGAGTGAAAGAAATCAAATGAACAAGAGGGACTGTAAGAGATTTATAAAGAAAGGATGTATAAAAATGCGAATGACAGGGAATGATAGAACAATATATGTTGTCTGGCAAGCATCAAGTGCAGACTATCGGCTGTCAAACAAACTGGCAAAGTGGTCCGAGCACCTAACTACTCTGGCAACGCGTGTCTGGTCTGTACGCTCGCATATCTATCTTTGGCTACTGGCGTTTACACAATTTTGAGCTTTTTATAAACATACTATTTGAACACAGCTGACTGGGTATTGCAGTCAGGTAAAACAAAACTCCCTAACTTTTCAAATTTCGTTAGGTACCAGTTTGCATGGGAGTCATACTGGGCAAGTTCATCCGTGGAGGAATCCCAGGATCGGCCGGGACTATAAAAAATTTAAATAAAGAAGAGAAGCTAAATTTGCTCACTGTTAATTCCTAACTGGATCGAAGCAGCTGTCGCTTTTAAATCATACCCTGTTAGCATAATATAACAGTTAATTCCGTATATAACGACTTCGGATATAGCAGAATTATGTACAATAAACTCTGTATATAACGACTCCGGATATAGCGAATTTTCAGTTATAAGGAACACATTTCTGAGTCGGATTTATTTCCTTCTTTAGTTAATATGAAAATGATATATGGATATAACATACTCTAGATGTAAGGAACACATTTAAATTGTCCGAAGGAGTACGTTATATACGGAGTTTACTGTATCGCTTTCCAGCGATACGCCTATTAACAATTAAAAGCACTTTCCAAATTCAATGAGCACGCCCATTTTAGAAACGCTGGACCAGGGTTACTTTTTTCATACAACTTGGCAATATATTTCTTTTTCTTTGTAACAGTTTTAAACATATTTTAGAAGTGAATAAAATTAATAAAAATTGTGGTTTTGTTATTTACTTTCATTATGAGATGTGAGATGTAATTAAACAAAAAAGAGGAATAGACAAACAAACTGAGTCACAGTGTTATTACAAACATATAATATTCAAAGGTTATAATTGTATTGGAATATGGCTATTCTACAATAAGTTTCAGTATGAAACTTTCTACATGGACTAGATGTGTTGCACATGCAATAGGAGAGGTTTCCGGGTGATAAAAAAGATGTTAAAGATAAAAGGTGTTAAAAAGAATAACACAAATATCAGCTCCGCCGTCCTGTATATATCGATGCAGTTAGTGTGTACCGTGACTACATGAACACAATTGAACAATTTAAGTTGAGTGTCACACACAGCACTTCAGTGAAAATACAGTGAAAATACATTTACAGGTAATACAAAATATTCCAAATCGGTTGTGAGCAAAAGTATTCATATTTGTTTGACAGAGACACAGGGAGGAATGAGCCACGCCCTCTTGACGCCCTCTTGATCAAGTCTCCCTTTTCTGACAAATCAAAATATTTTAGATAATCATTGTCGGGTAACATAAGACTTATTCTTAGAAATTAGTTGAAAGTCAAATAGATTTCAGCGGAGAAGATTTTTAAGTTGTCTGTACAAGTACATAGGGAAGTGAGCAAATCCCATTGGTAGCTATGCTTTAGATAAACGCTTGATTTGACGAAGATTTCTGTCCTGGTACCGTCGACGGTAAATAATTTATTTTTGTCTTTCTGATACCATGGCTACCAGCATATTGCATGAAATAGAAGGTTTTGAATAAGTTCCAGTAACGTTAGTGATACAAAAACTTCGGCTGTAACAGCAGTAGTGAACGAAAGTTGTTTAGAGCGAAAGTTGTTTAGAACGAAAGTTGTTTAGAGCGAAAGTTGTTTAGAGCGAATTCTGATGAAAGTTATTTTTTAAAGATATCACAATGGGACGGAAAGAGATCATCAACGACGAAAAAAGTTCAACCACTACAGGTGCGCATTTGGAATGCCGGAAGTTGCTCATTCCACTTTTACCTTGTACGCAAGATGCAAGTTTAACAGGCGCGTGTTATATGATTTTAGATCGGCATGTCTGACGTATATAACTAGACAATGATAACGTATTTAACATTCACATGTAGCCGTTTTATAATAGAATTCGTTCGGTCGCTTATTGTGATATTGATATTTATGTTGCGAAAATATCACTTATAGATACAATCGGTAAACAAGAGGGTAAATATGGCCCTATATCACTCACCTCAGACCTACTTATGACCATATGTGACTAAACTTCAACCCTAAACTATATCATAAACACAAATATTCTGTTTGACCTTGACAAGACATACCTTCTGACCAATTTACATGATGATTGGCTATAAAATGTGACTTCTAGAGTACCAACAAGATTTTCCTCGGAATTATCATGGTGACCTAGTTTTCAAACCCAGGTGATCTGAACAAACATTCTGACCAATTGTCATGATGATCGGGTTGTTAATGTCACCTGTATGGCATACACAAGGTTTTTAACCAGGTGACCTAGTTTCTGACCTCAGATGACCCATATTCAAACACGATCTAAATTTTATTAAGACAATCATACATTCATGAAGATCCAATGAAAAATGCAACCTGTAATAGTTACACAAGGTTTTTCTATTATTTGTAGAGACATAAGTGTTTTAGCGCGATGGAAAATTTAATGTCAATGTGAATATATTCCTGTGCAAGTTTATTTTCTATCAGGGAGTGTTTATTGAAAATCGAGCATTTCCGATAAAGTTCAGATAATTAAAAAACGTTTTGTTTTTCTTATGATTTTGCTCAGAGTCATGTAGCATTCGGCGCAATTCATGTAGTTCAATTGATCTTGCAAATGCAAATCAATAAAGCCGTCAGCATTTAGGTATATCTGCAAAACAATTAATGTACATTAACCCGATGGCTTCATTATATATGCACGTGTTGCTCAGCAAAGGCTGTCTCTCAATAATATGTTTTGTTATTTATCAATGCAAATACGTGGGCACCAGTAATGGTTCGCAGGATATAGGTATTTTTTTAACATGCAAATTGTTATTCGGGATTCAAAATAAGTCTTTCTCATTTTAAATTATTCTGTTGTGAAATTATTTAAAAGGCATTGCGGAGAATTTAATTAAATTGAAAGCATGTTCACAGCCATGTTGTTTGATTTTATTATTCACTGGCTTTTATTTTATTGACATTCATCATTTAAGTGGCTTATATCAATCGATGTTAAAAGCGCGGAACTTTCATTTCTGAGAAATTTTGATGATGAAACAAAATGAAAATTTGCAAATATAAATTATTCAACTTATTTCAGAGTAACGAAAGTAATGCAAACTGTTTCGAATTTAAATGCTTGTAATATTGCGCACGGATGCTTATTCATACAATTATTTCCATTCAACATGTTATACACTGAACCGAAAAAGAAACGCCCTTTTCCAGAAAATTGATTTTTTTCAATATCAAATTAATTTTTTCCAAAATCTACATATTGTACCTTTTAATGGCTTGTATGGCTTTCCGTAACATGTGATTAGTCTATTAAATCATGGACCGTATTAATGTTATGACTATTTTATCAAAATTCAATATTTTGCACGTGCAAATCGAGATATTCTCTGTTTACGATCGGAAATGTGTTTGCTTGTGTCATTGGCATTCATGTTATCGGAAAAACACACTACTTGATTAAAATTTATGCTATACGATATGCCAAGACTAAGCAATGACGAGCGTAATCAGGCCCTTGGTATGCTCCAGGCCGGAATCTCAAAACAAGACGTCGCGAGACATTTTAATTGCGATGTTTCGACAATTAAACGTTTGTCGGTACTTGTACGATTGACCGGCGCTGTTAACGACAGGCCACGAGCAGGCAGACCTAGAATAACCACTGCCAGACAAGACCGAATAATACGCCTTACCCATCTTCGAGACCGATTCATGCCGGCAACAAAAGTGGCTCATCAAACCGTTGGCAGACACGGGTAAGTGCTTGCAATTGTTTTTGATTAAGTTTAAAAAAAGAAAAAGAAAAAAGCTAATTTAATTTTTGTCAAAATTTTATAATATCCTGCATGTATCGGTTTTTTTAGGCGAAGTATACATCCAGCTACTGTCAACAACCGTTTGCAACATGTAGGACTAAAGGCCCGCAAGAAGACCCCACTTACTAGGGCGTATAGACGAAACCGTTTACGTTGGGCGAGGCACCACATTCGATTTACGAGGCGACAATGGGGCCAGGTGTTGTTCTCTGATGAATCTAAGTTTAATGTTGTGCAGGCTGATGGAAGACAACGTGTGTGGCGGAGACGGGGTGAGAGGAATGCTAAATGTTGTATAAGGAGGTAAATCGATGGGGAGGTGGTAGTGTTCATGTTTGGGGCGGCATAAGCAGATTTCATAAAACACCACTTGTTATACTCGTTCGTAATGTTACTGCTGTTTCTTATGTGAATGATGTTTTACAACCTGTTGTTATACCGTTCATGCAGCGGAACTTCCGTGGTAATGGTATTTTGCAACAAGACAATGCTAGACCTCACAC
The DNA here is from genome assembly GCA_022818135.1 of Saxidomus purpurata. Classification (NCBI taxonomy): domain Eukaryota; kingdom Metazoa; phylum Mollusca; class Bivalvia; order Venerida; family Veneridae; genus Saxidomus; species Saxidomus purpurata. The sequence continues at coordinate 36,366,121 of JAFMSR010000017.1, forward strand.
CGCGCGCCTAACGATGAATTTCCTACAGGCTAATGGAGTTCAAGTTCTTGATTGGCCAGCAATGTCCCCGGACCTATCTGCAATTGAACATCTTTGGGATGAGTTAGGCAGACGTGTTTATAGCCGTCTTCAACCCCCGCGTACAGTGCCTGAACTCCGTGCAGCGCTTACAGAGGAGTGGAGGAACATTCCACAAGCCCGTATTGAGACACTAATTATTTCGATGCGCAGTCGCTGTGTGACATGTGTCAATAGTAATGGAGGACATACTCGATACTAAATGTGCGAACTGGGATTCTCAATACGTTTGATTTCAATCTCTACTGAGACAAAATAACTTTAATGAGATTTGTTTTGACAATGCATTTATGCTAGCATATGTTTAAATGAAATATATACATAAAATAAATTGAATCACACGGCTTATTTATCTTGTTATTTACAAAAATGCAACCGGGGCGTTTCTTTTTCGGTTCAGTGTATATATAACATACATAGAGATGTTTGTTCATGCTATTTCTCAGCAATATATGGGGGTTATTCATGGAAACTTCACAGAAATTTAGTTGTGCTGCATAACCAGGCCAGTAGCACTCATATACATTTTCCTTTGGTTATTGTTTTCAAACATGCAGTTTTTATATAGATGTTTGTCCGCGATATTTCACAGCAACTATTGATTTGAATTCAGTGTCAGTTGACAGGAGTGATCATTAACAAGTTTAGTTTTGCATATTGTTTGCATGTTAAGCCCTTAAAATGTTCCACCGAGTTATTACAATTTGATTTTTTTTTTCGTACAAACATAGAGTTGTTTGCTCACGCCCTTTCTCATATCACTTGCCAGAATTCAATGAAAATTCACAGGAATGATGAGTCTCAAGTTTAAAAAGTTTATCTCAGAAATAGCGCCGACAGGACAAGAGGACAGACGCACGGACGCACAGACGGAATGACGGTGAGGGGGGGGGGGGGAAGGGGGGGGGGGGGGGGGGGGGGGGGGGGGGGGGGGGGGGGGGGGGGGGGAGGGAAAAGGAAAGGAGGGGGGGGGAAGAAATAAAAAAAAAAAAAAAAAAAAAAAAAAAATTTTTTTTTTTTTTTTTTTTTTTTAAAAAAAAAAAAAAAAAAAAAAAAAAAAAAAAAAAAGGATTTAAAAAAAAAAAAAATTTTTTTTTGTTGGGGGGGGGGGGGGGGGGGGGGGTTTTTTTTTGGGGGGTTTTTTTTTTTTTTTTTAAAAAAGAAGGAAGGGGGGTTTTTTGGGGGGGGGGGGGGGGGGTTTTTGGAAAAAGGGGGATATTTGGTTGAGAGACCATTTCTATATCCCCTCGCCTTTGGCGCTATTTCTCGACTTTGACTCACTTAAAATCAATGAAATTTCACATGATTGATAAGTACCAAGGTTAGTTGAGGCTATCGCCGGCGTGTCGTGCCGAGATAAATGGATTTTTTAAAAACTTCTCACATTTTCTCCGAAAAACAACTGCAACCATCAGCGTCCAGTACCAATATGCAGTGTTCTTATTCCTTTTCTATATACACGCGGGTTGAAGTCGCTACAAAAAGGGTAGAGTTACTGTGTCAAGGCGGCATCCGGGGGTATTTATCACCTTAGGTAAAAGTATTAGTTGTCCTTCAAATTCGAAAAAGAGCATCGTGTAATAAGTGATACAACTAATGTATCAAATCGTTATAAAAATCATTTAGACGATTTTACCAGTTGCCATTATCCATATAATATTCAGATTAGTTCTGGTAACGTCTTCATTATCAGCACTTTATATTGAAATGTTTTCACTTCATGTTTTTTATGAAGTTAGTTCACAGTGTAGTGTAAAGTGTAGAATGATTCAAATGGTTCATTGTAATTTGGGGCAGACACATTTAAGATACATGTCTCAGTGTGAAAAATAATGTGCAGCCTGACTGGGACTCGAACCTGGAACTTCTCGCTTACGGTGCAATCGCACTACTGACTGAGTTATCCGGCTGCTTATACACCTCCACTTTGTTGAAATTCGTCGTCAAACTTCAGTGAGTACTATTAAATTAAGCAATTACATGCATTAAAAACATACTTTGTAATGCCGTCACATTTTCTCCCCTGTTTGTAATTACGTAGGTAACCGTGACATATAGATGGTATTGCCTTGTACTTTAATGCATTGTTCTTTCCGATCATTAAATATTTTCTGAAAATGCTTGTACAGGTCGATCTTTTACCACTTTAGTACACTTTGCCTGCGCAACCATATTTTTTTACTTATTATTATTTACCTAATGTCATATAAGCTAAGTTTAAGATAAATTGTACGGTAGAAATATGAACATAGATGTAATGTATAGAGCATTTTGGTAGTTAAGTCGCCCTTTGAGAATATTTATGATATACATGTAATAACTGAATGTGACATTTTTGAAATGTGCACTTTCATCAAGGAGACAACTATTTAGAATCATAGGGACATTAGTGTATGATGACCGAATTTGTTGCTTAAAGTCCCACGATCTTTTTTGAATGTACTGATATTGTCAAATAAATATACTGATAGGATAATGATAGAACCATGTTCTATTTACTCTTAAACAATGTTGACATATTAATTTCTTTTCTATTCAAGTCGCTTTTCACGAAAACGAGTTTTCAGGAAGCTTTATATATTTTTTGCGATATCATTTTAAAAATACTGCTCTATATTTCTAACATGTACACCGATCTAAATAGTAAAGTTATGAATGTTTTGGGTACAAATCAAAGTCATTCCCGCCGGTAAGACATATTTCTTGGTGAAATAAGAGCTACTTGTCAATGTGGTCCTAAGACTTTAACATAAAAATGAAAAATGCGTAACTTATGTTTAAAATATGCAGTCGTAAGCAAGTTTTCTTTTCATTTAACTTAATTTTTATACTGCCAGAGTATCAAAACAGATTTTCTCTCCAGGGGGAACGTAATTTACTTTATTTTTCTAGTTTTTATTTTCTGATATTGTTTTAGATATTGATTCTCCTTCAATATTTATTACCTTATTGCGGGCCGCAGCAGCGGCCTGCTATATTTAATACGTGGTGAGTAAAAGATGCATGAAGACTTAAACACTAGATCGAATATATGCGTCTCTCTTCATTGAACAATTGAAGTAATTCTGAGATGAAAACTGTGGACACAGTCATTTTTTTTTGGAAAAGCAAGAGTTGTCGTTCGTTTCATAGAGTGTGCAATCTACGCCGGTAAAAATAGAGAAAAGCGCTTTTCACGTTTCAGGCGCAATCTACGCTGTGATAAAAGGAAATATGATTGCTTTTTCCACTTATACTGCCTTCGACATTATAGAAACGAAGTGCAGTTGACTGAATATTCTTCGATTGCTTTTTTAAATATATATGATATTATCTTAGCAATTTTTTTCGCTTTCATACGAACCTTGTCACCTTGTTGTATTGGTAGAGCCGTTGGCTCACATACTTTTGTATAAGTGTACTTTTACGAATCCACGAGTTCGAATCCCACCGACACCTATTTTTTAAACCTTTTTCTTCTGTTTTAATCATCATTTTAGCTTTTAAACCATTTAAGAATATTTTACGGCAAATAATCATAAAAATCTTCATTCATGTCAAATTAATACGGATAATGGTAATGAAAAATTGAGACGTACCAGGAACGGTACATAGGCATTCTTGGACATACTGTATAAATATTATTTGATAATAGTAAATTTTCGATACTTGAGGTCAGTTAGTAGATGTGATGTCGTGTCAATTTGCTTGTTCAACCAGAATTGGTTTCCTCGAGTTCTTTTGGGGCCATGCCTCAACATCAACCATCACCACCAATTTCCAAAATATTTACATGGCATTATTGTTTGTTGGCCCGCTGTGATACTTTGTATCACAGTTTTTCTTGGTTTACCTTAATATATATGTAGTTCGTCTTTACACAGTTAATGATATCCGCATGCATGGTATTTAACTGGCTAAAGTAATCAAAAAAGGGGAAGAACTCACTTAATCTGGATCTTCATTGGGAAACGAACAGTTATCTCCCATTATGCACTGTAACTCTTCGCTTACTATAATGCTGTATATGTAGGCGACACGTAAAATATTGCTGCTGAAGCAGCAAAAGTACACGGCGTAAAAAGGAAAGGGTCTGTCTGCTTTTAAGTAGTATGTGTAGGAGTGTTATATCTAGGTTGTAGCAAGTACTCAAAACTTGTTATTATTCTGTCGGGTTTTCAGAGATCAGTCACCACGCTAAAATGACTCTAAGCCATTCCAGAAACTAAAAAACACGTGTTTACTATCAGTCAAATATACATTTCTAACTCGGAATAACTTATATTGTATTTTTAAAAGCTTACTCAAAATTCTAAACATGTACATGCTAGGAGGTCCGTTTAAAACTTATTTTAAGTTGAAAAATTTATATGCCTTTAATATCCGATTTGTTCTTTCATTATTTCAAAATCCTACCGCTTGCAAAACTTCTAAACCAGAAAAGGAAAGTTATATTCTCTGCTCATACGTTCTGCGGGGTTCAAGTAAAAAATAAAATAAACGGTAACAGCGATTGGTTAAAACTATCCTGAGTTTATACCATATCCTAGAATAAAACGAAAGCGCTCTACATAACATTTCTGAACAAACACCCTAGACCCGAGTTTACTTAAGAGTCACTGTTTGAGTCCAAGTGTTGCATGCATGTCATAAATATATATAAAAATGTTTTTTCATAACATGTCATAATTATCAAAACTAAATGAAGCAGCCTATTAAGTTTCCAATTCATATGTAGATCTAACACATTTTTCTATACAATCTGTATTGTCTGCAAAATCCGATACCCTTCATTTAAAAATTGTGGCAAAATTGCAAGTTGAGCTATACACTGAATGGGCAAAACAACATTGGGCGAAATACACAGGTTCCACTTCCGTGAAGAGTGGTTCCATTTTCGAGGAAAAAATGTAGAAAACTGGGAACCATGATGTCACGTGTTTTTCCATGGCAAACATTATAAGTATTCTTTAACTACCGCGTAATAAACTTTTGGTTGAGCGATTGTAGTAAGATGTTTGGAGCAGGGTAATGGACATATTTGTGAAAGTCGTACATGTATATTGTACATTGTTCTGGTTACAATCTTTGAGTTACGTGCTAAGTGGTCTATTGCTAAGTCTCGATGACTTGATTTTACTCTTAACCTTTCATTGATTGGGGTTTAATGGGATCGGTTCCCTCTACTGACCATGTCTCTTTTATTGCGGAATGTACGGGTTATATCCCCTAGGTTGTATTTACAACGATTGCTTTGCAGTATCGTTATACACTGTGCACCCCAGGAATGTGTTACCATGGCGATACATACACCACAAACGTTTCCGTTTTCAATTTCCAGTGCATACTTTAAAGCAACTAAGCATCATTCTTTAAAAAACTATTTTAACTAATGTATGATATTTTCGACGCAGCCGCATTAAGTAAGTTGGTAACCTTTCAACCACCCATGAAAAGACAAGTAGAATCAATAAAATACTCTTACGCTTTAAGTCTTTCGTGTCTGGTTTGTAATTTTAGTACGTAAATAGCTCATTTCTATCAACATAATAATTGTATATAACGGTCGATATATATGACAACAAGGATTAAGTTTGTTTCCCTGATACACACGGCACTACTCGTTAGATAAGGCTAAAGCTCATGGAATGAGGGAGCGAACATTCCCAAGCATTGACGAAGACACACCTTATTACGGTGGCACAAAGGTGACATCAACAACACTTTATTTATATTGTGGCCACAACTTACTAATTTGTGGGGGAATATGGGGCACAACTTATAAGTTGAGGCCACAACTTCTAAATGTGACCACAACTTATTAATGGTGGGGGCCACAACTTATTAAGTTGAGGCCACAACTTACTAACGTGGGGCCACAATTGTTTCGAGCCAACTGATAACTTGTGGCCATTTGGGGGGGGGGGGTTAATTAAATTTGGGGCACAACTTATTAAATTGAGGCCACAACTTACTAACTTGTGGCCACAACTATTAAACTTATTACGTGGGTGCTGTGGGGTTGTTTTGGGAGGCTGCGTTTTTGGTACGTGGCATTCCCTGTTTGATATTATTTTTGTTTTTGTGGCCACAACTTTTGTTGAGGCCCAACTTTTGTTGAGGCCACAACTTCTAACTTGGGCCACAACTTACTACTTGTGGCCCAACTTATTAAATAGAGGCCACGCTTGTTTGCCAATCAAAACGGCTGTTTCATCTTTGCCGCTTTATGGTAATTACACAGTTAGCACCCCTGATTCAAAAAGCCATTTGTACTCACGTGTTACATTTCAACAGACCAACCGACACTATCAATGTTATGCAGCCATGGAGGCTATGGCACAATTTTTTGACACGGCGAGGTGTTGAGCGTGAGGTGATGAACAGAATGTCGGAGGAAATGGTTAGTAATAGACGTACATGTGCAGCCCTAAATGGAAATCGGAACTGAATTCTGAAAACGGAGAAACGCTGGAAAATGGTTCTCTTCAGTCTTCTTCTGTAAATAAACATCTGAAATGACTGATGCGCAAACTCAAGTATGGCAAAAGAAGGATGTGTTTTACAGTGTTTTTGATGACTGAATTTCCTTTGAAATGAATTGCATATGATATTTACACATCCACATGATGTATTGTGACGTCAAAGTGTATCCGTTTTCTACGTCATACTTGTTTACAAGAATCTCAAGCCAGTCATGAGTTTTCCAATCAAACGTCAGGTAAAAACCGTCCGTATATTTTCATAACGTCCCCTCCGTATGTCTCTGATAGGCCCTTATAGGGGTAATTACCAAACATGTGATAATTGAGAAAATACCATGAGAATTTGCACGTGACAACCACTTTCTCTTCTACTTACTGAGTCAAAGCCAACATGAGCATGATGAATAAGTTATTTTTGATTTATCAGATTAGTTTTATCATCATTTACATTATATTCCCTATAAACTTAAAGGCAATGTGCATATAATAAGTCTGACAATTCAGAACAAGGGAGGTAAATATGTAGAGTGGGAACATGTATCAAGATATATGCTAGATTTCTTCTATTTTACGTGTTCTTGAGTCCCCGAACACCACTCGTTCCCAGAGATTTATATACTAGGCTATATTATTATTTTTATTCAAATTTATAAATATGTCTAAAAATTGCATATATTTAATCCATTGTAATGATACAGACTGACCAGGGCATTATGTATTTGTATTATTTAGATTTTGTTGGACATCTCGCAATCTAGAATGAACACCTACAGCGCTGGATAGCGTGACTTCCTGGTGGCCTTGCTGAGGTTCCATAAATTAAACTTACTGAAAGTAAAACCCAGCGTGTTAAGGGCTGCAATTAAAATGGTCCGTTAAGCACTGAAAGTGGTACAGTGAAGCAGAAAGTGTTTAGTGTTAAATTACTCCCCGCACTGGTCACATATATGGGGTTTGTTGTGTGTTTGCCCCAAGCTTCCATGTAGCAAATTGAAGCCCAGCCTCTGGCGTGTTATACCCTATCCATCCTTAGATAGATGAATAGGGAGCAGGAGGCCTGAGCCCCAATGGTGGACGTGTGCTGGCGGTATTTTGCTAGTGGAATGCCAGATACACCCGAATCCCGTTGGCATAGTTCCTGCTATCTCAGTGTGGGCGAGGGAACTGAATAATCAATCGAGACGTTTGAGATTTAGATCTAATCTATCTATCTCTGTCTTGCTTTATGATCCCAGTTTCCATAGCTAGGTTATGGTCCACTATCTGATAATCGATAAACCATAAATCACACCAAGGGAGAAAACTCCAATATAGGATATCGAGCAAGGTCACAAGGGGCGCTACCTAGTATAATTAGCGAAAATTGTCACTAATGTGTGTCAAGGCACTGAAGCAGGGGGTATTCATTACCTTCAGTGAAAGCTCTAGTTTTAACTACTCAGTATGACGTTTGATTGGAAAACTCATGACTGGCTTGAGATTATTGTAAACAAGTATGACGTAGAAAACGGATACACTTTGACGTCACAATACATCATGTGGATGTGTAAATAACAATATGCAATTCAATTTCAAAGGAAATTCAGTCATCAAAAACACTGTAAAACACATCCTTCTTTTGCCATACTTGAGTTTGCGCATCAGTCATTTCAGATGTTTATTTATAGAAGAAGACTGAAGAGAACCATTTTCCAGCGTTTCTCCGTTTTCAGAATTCAGTTCCGATTTCCTTTAGGGCTGCACTGTACGTCTATTCTAACCATTTCCTCCGACATTCTGTTCATCACCTCACGCTCAACACCTCGCCGTGTCAAAAATTGTGCTATAGCCTCCATGGCTGCATAACATTGATAGTGTCGGTTGGTCTGTTGAAATGTAACACGCGAGTACAAATGGCGTTTTTGAATCAGGGGTGCTAACTGTGTAATTACCATAAAGCGGCAAAGATGAAACAGCCGTTTTGATTGGCTAAACTAAGTCGTGGCCTCAACTTAATAAGTTGTGGCCACAAGTTAGTAAGTTGTGGGCACAAGTTAGTAAGTTGTGGCCTCAACTTAATAAGTTGTGGCCACAAGTTAATAAGTTGTGGCCACAAGTGCGTGTGTTAGAGATTCACCTAACAGGGTTTCTTTTATTTACACTGTCCTGTGACTTTGGAACATGGTGGGGTAAGAGTGAGGTTGGGTGCGCACCATAAACCGGTTTAAGCTCCCCTGGTGTTTTTGCCACTGACCGTTCCAAGGCGGTGCCCCACTGTGTTCCTTTAATTGTTCGTTTTGTCCTCGTGTGTTTGCTTTGTATGCTAGTGTGTGTTGGTAGTGTATGTGTGTGTGTGTACATGATTGTGTATGTGTGTGTGTTGTGTTGTGTGTGTGTGTTGGTGGTGTGCACTTCTGGGTGCTGTGGGGAGGCTGCGTTTTTGGTACGTGGCATTCTCTGTTTGATATTATTTTTGTTTTTAGTAAGTTGTGGCCTCAACTTAATTACTTGTGGCCTCAACTTAATAAGTTGTGGCCATCAAGTTATAGGTTGTGGCCTCAACTAATAAGTTGTGGCCACAAGTTAGTAAGTTGTGGCCTCAACTTAATAAGTTGTGGCCACAATATAAATAACGTGTTGCTGATGTCACCTCTGTGCCACCGTACCTTATAGCTTTAGCTTCGCCTTTTTATTGCTAATGATCAAGACTATGGCTATAAATATAGCCTTAAATAGGACAATATGTGTGTAAAACCCTTTACTTTATATTTAGATTAAAATAATTTATTAAGGAACATTGTATTTAAATTAAAGAATATTGATATTTCGTGTGTATACTGTGAAGCAAGTGACCCTTGGGGATCAGTTTTAGGGGCATGATTTGAACAACTTGGAAATTACTATTAATAATCTGATAGCAAAAATATTTACTGGCCAGTTTCCAATTGCTATAGCACGGTTTAGTGAAACAGTTGCAAAAATTATACTTAAAGAGGCACTCCCTATGACTGGTGTTTAATAAAACACATTCAAAAACATAACATATACCGTAAAACATGCAATTATCTATGTAAGCTGTTGTTGTACAATCAATGGATGGAAAGTAATTTATTACAGACGGTCTCTAAGATGATTATTTGTGCTAAAATGATGCATTTTATTTATATATGTTGTTCTTTAAAATTGCATTTATTTATCATTTTCCTTTCATTGAGCACATTATTCATGTTTAGAGAATATAATCTGCTAGCTGTATGGAGTGCCTCCTCGGTTATTGAGAAGGCATCACGTCCGTCATACGCCAAGGCATTGCACTATTGATTAACATTTTCAATACGAAGTGCAGACAATTTTCAAAAGGTAGCGGCATCGTCATGAAATGTAGCGTTTATCATGAATAACTATATTAATTTTATTCGTTGCCAGAATCATCATGCAAAGCCCTGCCTTATTGATAAAATTGTCTCCTTTGAAAAAGCGTTATCGGTATTATGGTTGGGGGGGGGGGGGGGGGGGGGGGGGGGGGGGGGGGGGGGGGGGGGGGGGGGGGGGGGGGGGGTATATACTTAGTTCAGAAACATATTGAAAATAATGCTGGTGAAATGAAACAGAACAAAAGTATCCAGTGGCTCAAAACAACGCACAAATTTATTAATGCGCATTGGCAAATTCTGCTAATCTTTGTATAATAATATTTTGAACTGTTCCGTTCTCTGTTACACGCATCAATATGTTGAAGTTCATTTTAGACCCACCTGAATTGATATGTAATAAAGAATCTAGCTTCACTTGCAACCGCATGCAATACCTAGTATTTCTGATGCCTACTCACTTGCAAAACTTTTTCTTTAAACCTATATTGCGTTTAAGACTTCATAAAAAGCCTGCATGGACTGAGCACTTCCGAGCCTCCTCTCCCCATCTCTCACAGTATAAATAACGTAATTTTTGTATAAGTAAATTATTAATTTCCAGATGCTTTATTTCGCGTATTTTCAACGCATACGTTTTGCAAACGTATGGCACTCCTCTTAAACACCAGTCTTAACGGGTACTGGCACTTCTCTATAGCACCACACCAATAACGGAAACTGGCACTCTTCTCAAGCACCTGAGTCATAACGGAAACTTGGATTCCTCTGAAGCATGACCGACATAATGGAAACTGGCACTCTTCTCGAGAACCACGATCCTAATAGAAACTTGAATTCCATTACAGTACGACAGTCATAACGAATACTGGCACTCCTCTCAAGCACCAGTCGTAATGGATACTGTCACTCCACTCAAGCACCACAGTCATAACGTATACTGGCTCTTATTTCCTACACCACAGTCATAATGGATACTGGCACTCCACTCAAGCACCACAGTCATAACGTATACTGGCTCTTATTTCCTACACCACAGTCATAACGGATACTGTCACTCCATTCAAGCACCACAGTCATAACGTATATTGGCACTTATTCCTACACTACAGTCATAATGGATACTGGCACTCCTCTATAGCACCACAGTCATAACAGATACTGACACTTATTCCTACACCACAGTCATAATGGATACTGGCACTCCTCTCAAGCACCAGTCATAACAGATACTGACTCTCCTCTTTAGCACCACAGTCATAACGGATACTGGCACTCGCCCAAGCACCACAGTCATAACAGATACTGGCACTCCTCAAAAGCACCACTGCCCTAACAGATACTGACACTCCTTTCCAGCACCACAGTCATAATGGATACTGGCATTCGCCCAAACACCACAGTCATAACGGATACCGGCAGTCCTCTATAGCACCACTGCCATAACAGATACTGACACCCCTCTATAGCACCACAGTCATAACAGATACTGTCTCTCCTGTCCCGCACCACAGTCATAACGGATACTGGCACATGTCTGTAGCACAACAATTAAAAAGTATAATTACACTTTTCCCAAGCATCACAGTCATTACGGATACTGACACTCATCTCAAGCACCGTAATCATAACGTAGGTTACTCTTAGCACCATAGTAATAACGGATATTGTCACTCATCTCCAGCACCTGCGTCATAAAGGAAATTTGAACTTCTCGGCAATCCTCTCCAGTAACAGTCAAAACAGATACTGTCACTCCTCTCTAGCACCAATCATTAACAGATACTGACACTTTTTTACAGCCTTATAGCCATAACAGATACTGGCACTTCTTTCCAGCACCACAGTCTTAACGTACACTGACACTCTTTATAGCACCACAGCTGCAACGGATACTGGCACTCCTTCCTAACACCACATTCATAACGGATACTGTCACTCCTGTCCCGCACTACAGACATTACGGATACTGGCACTCCTGTCCTACACCACATACATAACGAATACTGGCACTCATGCCCGCACTACAGACATAACGGATACTGTCACTCCTGTCCCGTACTACAGACATAACTGATACTGGCACTTATTTCCCACACCACAATCATAACGAATACTGTCACTCATGTCCCGCACCACAGACATAACGGATACTGCCACTCCTGTCCCGTATCACATACCCAACGGATACTGTCACTTCGATCCCGAACTACAGTCATAACGGATACTGACACTCATCTTAAGAACCATAATCATAAAGGATACTGGCACTCCTTTCCAACACCATGTTCATAACGGATCCTGGCACCGGTCAGCACAACCAGAGTAAAAACAGATAATAACCGTCCTCTCCAGCACCAACATCTTAACGGATACTTACACTCATCTCCAGCACCACATTCATAACGGATACCGACACTCCTCTTTTGCATCACAATCATAACGTATCCCGGCACTCATCTCCAGCACCACAATCATAACGGATACTGACACTTATCTCAGGCACCACAATAATAACGGAAACTGTAACTCCTCCCCAGCACCACAATCATAACGGATACTGACACTCCCCAGCACCACAATCATAACGGATACACATCCTCCCCAGCACCACAATCATAACGGATAGTGAAACTCCTCCCCAGCACCACAATCATAACGGATACTGACACTCCTCCCCAGCACCACACTCATAACGGATACTGACACTTCTCTACAGCAACAAATCATAACGGATACTGACACTCTTCCTCAAGCACTACAATCATAACGGATACTGACACCCTCACAGCCACAATCATAACGGATACTGACACTCTTCACAGCACTACAATCATAACGGATACTGACACTCCTCCCCAGCCACAATCATGTACTGACGCACACAATCATAAGGTACTGACACCTCCATCATAACAGATACTGACATTCCCTCCAGCACCACGATCATAACGGATACTGACACTTATCCCCAGCACCACAATCATAACGGATACTGACACTCCTCCCCAGCACCACAATCATAAAAGATACTGACACTCCTCCCCAGCACCACAATCATAACGGATACTGACACTCCTCCCCAGCACAGCACTCATAACGGATATCGAGACTCTTCTCCAGCACTACAATCATAACGGATACTGACACTTATCCCCAGCACTACAATCATAGCGAATACTGACACTCTTCTCCAGCACTACAATCATAACGGATACTGACACTCCTCCCAAGCACTACACTCATAACGGACACTGACACTCCTCTCAAGCACAAAAATCGTAATAGATACCGACACTCGTTTCCAGCACCACAATCATAACGGATACTGACACTTATCCCCAGCACCACAATCATAACGGATACTGACACTCATCTCCAGTACCACAATCATAACGGATACCGAAAATCGTCTCCAGCACCACAATCATAACGGATACTGACACTTATCTTCATCACTACAATCATAACGGATACACACAAGTACCACAATCATAACGGATACTGACACTTATCTTCATCACTACAATCATAACGGATACTGACACTCATCTCCAGTACCACAATCATAACGGATACTGACACGCATCTCCATCACTACAATCATAACGGACACTGACACTCATCTCCACTGTTGAATGTTGGTGTCGCGATTCTCGCCATTACATGATAAACATACGTCATTGTATAAAATAACAATGTAAATGTCGTTCCTATTAGAACAAAACACATGATACAACAAGCTGCACAAAAATGGCGTTGTCACAATCACAGAACATTCAAACTATTATTTATTTTTATAACTAACTTCGGTATTCAACTACTAAAACGTGAGAGATAATAAAAAGTGTACAGAATATACCATGCCCCTTTAACAAGAATTATAGTCGAATCGGCTATTTTAAGAACGCACTGCTCCTTATAGTAGATGCAATAGGTATAGCCCTGAGAGACGTTAGTTTAAGCATTTTAGGATGTTGATGTTAGTGACAAGCGGGCCACTGTGCTGGAGATTTGGATAATTGTGATTAAACTGGGTAGGGGACAGTGTATTGGAAATTATCAGAAAAGTTTTACACGAAGAAATTCACCACTAGATGGATTCTGTAAAAATGAAGTGGTATACATTGCGCAACATCAGCAAACTTCATTCTGAGTTCGTTGCTGTTACATCTTCGCTGCTTTTGCATGTAACTTGAATGATTTTTGTGCAAATGGAACGAACTTTCAAGGCTGGTCAGCGATGCATTGAACATTGAATAATGTGATTTTATATCGTGCTGCTGCAGCCTACGTCAATCATTATGAATTTATGAGATGAAACAACTGAATTTTCATATTCACACCAAACAATACCTATACCGGAATTCCGTACAATAAACATGCATAAACCGAAACAAAGAATATTTCGCCTGTCAGCATATCAAACTGAAATTATTTCTGTTTGCATTAATTAAAAAACATTGTTTGAATATTTTGTGAATAACAACTGGTGAAATCCCTAGACTTCTATTGCATTGTCGGTCATCAAACATTCATGAGACTGTGCATACAAACACTGAGAGGACGTGTTCTCGGGTTTCCAAGTTCGATCAAAATGGCCACGGAGTGGGACATTAATTGTTATTGTTGTTGTTGTCAAGGACGAAAATGTATTGAAGTAAATGCTTGTTTGTCTTTCGTTCGAATTGATAACACGTCCGTTCATTAGCTGTATGTAGTTATTGAAATCAACTCATCTGTTTTGAGCCAAAGTGTGAAGAACAAAACAGTAATTGAAGGGACAAATTGGTCGGTAGTGGTCAGGCTTGGATTTTGTATCGTATTTGTCCTATGTTTGGACAAAAGAGCATTCAGTTCGAGTTTATTTGTAGAGTATTTCCGATTCACTGTCAATGTTGTCACTTTCTGTAATTCACTATGGTTATATTCTGTTATTCAATGTTGTTATAGTATGTACATGTAGTTCATTCTTGTTATATTTGGAAATTTTATGTCGTTATCTCCTTTATTTCAATGTTATTATCTTATGTAATATAATGTTGTTATTATAAGTAATTCAGTGTCGTTATCATCTGTAATTCAATGTGGTTATCGTCTGTACTTTGATGTCGATATCATCTGTAATTCAGTACTATTATCTTCTGTATTTTAATATCGTTATTCTGTAATTCAGTGTCAATATAATTTGTCATTCAATTTCGTTATCTTCTGTAATACAATGTCATTATTTTCTGTAATGAAATGTCATTATGTTTTGTAAGTCAATGTCATTACCTCCTGTAATTTAATGTCGTTATTTTGTGTTATCCAATGTCGTTATCTTCAGTATTTAATGCCGTTATCTTCTGTAATTAAATACTGCTTTTTCTGTAATTCAGTATTGTTATCTTCTGTAATTCTATGTTTTTTTCTGTCTTTCGGTATTGTTGTTATCTGTAATTCTATGTCTTTTCCCGTTATTCCTTATTGTCATTTTTTGTTATAACATGTTGTTATTTTCTGTTATTCAGTATTGATATTTTCTTTAATTAGGATACATCTAGCTTGTATTCTGTCAAGTATAAAGAATAACAGCGATTTTGTTTAAGTTTTTTTATCAATATTAGTATATAAAAAGTATTGAAAAAAAAGATTCATTTTCTCCTCATATATTGAATGAACTAATGCACCGAGAGAGCTGTTAGGAGCGGAACTTGCAAAATGTTTATACGGAGATATTAAACATTATTGTTTTGGAATTCCCGCCACGTAAATAAGTATTCGTAACATAATCACTCATGAAATATTAATTCTTAATCTTTCACAAGCTCTTTTTAAACTTGCAGAATCAACTTCGATCCACTACAATTTTAAAGCATTCGTGGTATACCCAACTTAACTGCACTTCTATAAAAGAAGTCAAGGAGAGGTCAGATGCTGTGAACAGAGTTTGCTTTCGGTGTTTTAGAAAGTCTATCAGCATTTAATTGCAGTATGTTTCTAAAAACAAAAATAATATCAAACAGGGAATGCCACGTACCAAAACGGCAGCCGGGGGGGAGAAGAAGAAAAAAAAAAAAAAAAAAAAAAAAAAAAAAAAAAAAAAAAAAAAAAAAAAAAAAAAAAAAAAAAAAAAAAAAAAAAAAAAAAAAAAAAAAAAAAAAAAGGGGGAAAAAAAAAAAAAAAAAAGGAAACAGTGGGGCACGCCTTAAAGTTATGGCAAAAACACCACATGTCTTTATTTATAGTATACGGATCTCTTTTAGGAGTACTCAAAGAAATCTGATACGTTGAATCTTTAAAAGCGTTGACCCTATAAGTGCGGGAGAAGATCCGTCACAGATTGATGATTTGATCCTTAGGTTTGACGGTGCAGCCAAGGGGCTGTACTGGGACAAATAAACACGGTTTTCACTCTAGCTCAAATGTTTTAACACTAGATTTCACAAATTATAACTTAATATTAAAATACTTAGAATGGAAAATATAATTCAACTTAAAAGTCCTATTCAATACTTTGAATTCATAAGGGAATCACAGTAAAATGATGCGTGCACTACTTAGACAGACCAAGACAGGAAAGGGCCGTTTGTACAAAACTATACGTGCAAGACGTAGAGTCAGATTGCTGACCCCGACCAGCACTTACCAAGAAATCATGTACTAGTATAAATTACTTATCAACACAATTAGAATCTAGAACATCCTGAAGTAAGCAACCACTAGTAACTAGTATTTAATTTGTATTTTTTCCGTAAAAACCGTCATGATACAAATAATTTTATGCTGGAATAATAAAGGGAGGTTATAGAGAGGTATATTTTGGCAGTGTAAATATGCGGAATTTACTAAAGTTAGCGAATACGAAATTTATTTACTTATGCCAAAAATTACAAAAACGGTCTATATTCTAATCAGTTGACCTGTAGACTTTATTTTTGGCCTGGGACTGTAAGCACTAACGCCATAGTTAGCATACCACATCTCAAAAACCTTAGACAATTTTACTGTAATATGTGCTAAAAACAACTGAAAAATTGCGCTACGAGAAAGTAGTGCAAGATAGACCACATCAAGCTGTTATTTGAATGTAGCATTCGACAAGATCATGTTACAAATAAAACAGTATAGACATTTTCAAACGATTGCAGAAAAGTCCATAGCTTACGGGCTCGATTACATAGTACTTTTCACGGACTCTTGTTTTAGAAATTCATGCGCTGTTAATGTCATCATGCGCTGATTACGGAAGATAATCATATGCAGATCACGGAAAAGTACGGATATTTACGGAACGTTATTAAAGACGATCGCTACAGTTTAATTCTTGGCTATATATCAAATATCCTTATATTTTGATGTTGTTTAAGTAAATATCACAAACAATTACTTTTGAATAAAAAAACATACAAAAGGATTATTTTGAACAATAATATCACTTTAACATTATAAAACATATAACTATAGAAAAATTAGTATATAAAGAAAACTTATTACCTCCCTTTAAAAGCACCGAAACAGTCAGTGTTTAGCAAAGGTGGACTTTTAAACTATGTTAAATGCTTTTCAGAAGGATACTTTTTTGTTACATATTACTTGTAAGTGTTTCACTTTACACAATTTGTCCAGTTAAAGTTTCATTTAGCAATCTGTATTACGTCAGTGGCAATAAACACATGGCCTCCCCTCCAACACCACCCTCCCACCCGAGACAACAGCTCATTTTTCTCGATAAAAAGGCCGGTTACCTATCATTTTTAAATTAGTTCTTAACAAAGTGATGTTTGAAAAATTCTACTGCAAAAAATTAAGAAATTCTCAATGCTTGAACACTAAGAAAAAAAACTTTGAAAACTGACTACAAATTTTACATATTTTTTTACAGAAACTAGTTTCTCTTTATGGGTTTTTTTCAGTTTGAATACATTTTGAAATCTCAATTCATGTAGTTTCATAAAATAGGATCAATTGCTTAACATTTTAAATAAAAATCAATGGTGAGTTGCCAAATTTAGAGATTTATTATTGATAAACATGAGATAGGGGTCATTTTCACTGCTTTTGGGGGTATACTACAAAATGTGTCCATTATTTCTAAATAAGGCTGGTGACATACATTTTTTATTTTATATTCTGACTAAGCAGGTATTACCCTAACAACAAACGAAATTTCATAAAATTCTCAAAGCTTGAAAAAAATTATGAAACTGTAGCGATCGTCTTTAAGTAAATCGATATAAGAATTTGTAGATTCATTTTCAAATTTATGTTATTTCATTGCAAGATTTCTCGTTTCTGAATGAGTGCACAACTAAATTTCTTTTTTAAAAAGATATAATTTACGTACATTCTCGACAGAGAAGTCATGTGACATAGTTTTAAAGGACTCTCGTTATGCCGTTGTTGAGCATTGCAACAAATTGGTAAATATCACTGCCCGTATCAAATTAGTAACATTTTTTACATTATTTTGATGCACTTACATACACTGTTATGCCTTGTAATCGTTATAAGCAGGTGAAGGGTGTAATTTAAATGCCGTTGCTGAGCAATGTTGACCATTGGTAAAAAGTGCTGCAATTAATCATCTACAGACATGAAACTTATTTGTATCTTCGCATCTGTTTTTGGAAGCCAACTTTGATACTGCCATTGCTAGCCCGTAACACTTGGATTATTTTCATGCAGTTGTCCATAAAGACATCGCAAGGTTAGCTTTTAAAAAAAGCTAGAAAGCAAATAGGGATGTGGAAATGGAAGAAAGGACTCTAGTAAAAAAGGACTGCTAGATATATGATTACATCAGAATGATTATGTAAATATGAACGTGATTGGTTATCATACAGATGTGAAGTTGTGTAGAAGTAGTTATTGTGCTTTGAAGAAGGGTAAATTACTCTACAATTTCCTCTCAATATCTTTCCTATTTGTATTTTGTAAGAACAAAATTCAGTCATTGGTTATGACTGAAAATCAGCACAAGAAAATGTAGCAATGTATACTCTTATAGATGAAGCAAGGCAGATTAATTCATAATGTGTCATTCCATGTCATTGAGTACTTTGTATTAATTTATAATATTGGTGAATAATTTGTGAGATTTGTTTCTATTGGTCAGTTTTAATATACTAGTCGGCGTTCATCTTTGTTGTTCGACTTTCGCTTTGAATTAAACGAAGACACTGGAAGCCATGTGTTTTTGTTTCTTTTCGGAGAAATTTCCAGTTTAAGGTGTTTGCCACGGCAGTACCAGCAAACAACCAAAAGATGATGCGAACCTTATTTCCACCAAGCAATCTGTAACCCCAGGCCTCCAGCGCTAACAGCGCTTTGATTCATTATAGCACTGTTTCACATATTAAACGACGGAAAAATCTTCATAAGCTGACCGTATCAAGCTTTATTACAATTAACCGTCTTTCATACTTTTTGCATTATTAAGTAGTCTTTACTATTTATAATCCGAAGCGTGCAATGTTTAACAAATTTCATCTGCGTAGTCTTACAGGAATGCTTACATTTCGCAATACACGAATGTCCGAGATCTAGCATTGCTATACTGACCTTTAAAAGGTTAAAAACGTTTCTTTTATAAGTGTGATGTGACATTTAAGGTTCGTAACCTTTAGATACAAAATATCAGTAACAATTTTTTTTCAAATTTGATACTTACAATACATAGTTTTGTCACACGGTCAATTTCGTCGGAAAGCCATATTTCTTAGTAATTTACGTACTTCATGTATATGTGTAATTGCAACATTCAAAGTGGTCTTGTGATTGTAAAGGAGATTTTCAATGACAAAAAACAGTGATGCAGTCTAAGCAGACACAAGATACATTTGCATTGTGATCATTATTTGTACTGAAACTTAATCTGTGATATAAAAGTTCATGTGTTAAAGGTCCATTACTAACACCAAATCGAATTTTCTTTTGAATCTGGAATTGTAACAGGGAAATACAGTTTGAAACTGGCTTCTAAAACTTTACAATAGCTGTGGAGTATTTCCCCGTTTGAAATACTGCTGCAGAAAAACGAGTGAATGTTTGTGTATTTCCTTAGATTGACCTGGGTGGTCTTTTTGTCCTACTTTCGCTTTATTGAATGTTATAAACAGTCAAGATATACTTTGCACATCATTTGAAGTAAAGTTCTTCAATTATAATTCAAAATAGGCATGCTTATTTATGTACAACCTATTTACAGTCTCTCTCTGGGAGATTTCTGGAACATTACAAGGATATTTGAAAACTGGAAAACCTACTTTCGTTTTTGAAAAGGCAAAATATGATTTATTAATTCTTTTGTTTAACTCAAATTTTCAACACAATATAGTCACATTCGATGCAGTATGTCATATTTTTCCTTCTGAAAAGACGCCTGTTGCAATTCCAGATTTAAAAGAAAATTCGGTTTGTTGTTAGTAATGGACCTTTAATTTAAGTATACTGTGATACATGTAATTACTTGTCGGTTTGAAAATGTCGCTTTTTATGTATTTAATTAAATTGTATATATGTATAGTTTACCTGAATAAGAATCAATCAATCATGTCCTTTGATATTATAGATTTTTGACTTAGTATGGTGTATTAATACTTGGAACGGGATACAAGTAATTTGGCGGAAACAACGAGCTTGCGCGTAAAATAGTCCGTACCTCAGATCGTTAGGACCGCCCACCCTGGCAACGTTTAGTAAACGCGTTCTCAGGCAAAGTGAACAGGGCAGTAAGAAGGCACGTAGCCAAGTTAATTGATGTTCGATTTTATTCGTAAATTATAAGAACCTGTGACTGACTTATATCTCATATTTAAGTGAGACTTGAAAGGGAAGTTCATTTCCAGTGGAGTTAGCTTGTAACGTGAAAGTAAAGCACTAAACTGTTTAAGTAGACATTTAAAAAAAGAGACAGAATGTATGTTGCTGATGCTCTTTATTACGTTCTTCTCTTGTTGTTTACATGTCAAATAATTAGGTGTTCCCAACGCCCCGCTAACTTTAAGAAAAATAATGTGTTTGACGGACGAAATTGTGAAGTCAACGAAACAGTCGTTCAGATCGGCAACAGTGCAAGCATTTTGACGTGTAGCAGTGTCTGTTTACACGAAAAAAAATGCATGAGCTTCTTCTATCAACCAGACACGAAGCAGTGTCATGGGTGTAAGATTGGATATGGTATACACGACAACAAAGTTCCGTCGACAGAGCTTGCAGGATCAATTTACTACACCCGCATTTATCGTAAGTATATAACGCTTGCTATAATTCTAAATAGTTAAGTTCAGAGACGTCAATAGTTGGTCTTTTTTTTTTTTTTTTTTTTTTTTTTTTTTTTTTTTTTTTTTTTTTTTTTTTTTTTTTTTTTTTTTTTTTTTTTTTTTTTTTTTTTTTTTTTTTTTTTTTTTTTTTTTTTTTTTTTTTTTTTTTTTTAAAATTTTTTTTTTTTTTTTTTTTGGGGGGGGGGGGTGGGTTTTTTTTTTTTTTTTTTTTTAAAATTTTTAAAATATAAAAAAAATTTTTTTTTGGTTTTTTTTAGTAGAAAGCGAGCGATTTTATGCAAGGAAATGCTTATCTATTATTTAAATTTATTTATTTTTAAACTTGATTTTTCGTTAGCCTCATGTTTCAACTGAAATAGACACATAGAGTGAATGATTATATAATGTAAATACATTTTGCAAATTTAAACAAATTAGCTTTTATTAGCCAGGACTTTGAGTAATATTTTTCATGTTTTAATAAAAGGACATCTTGTGAATGTGTTTCGTTAAAGAAATATCCAATGTTCTATAATGTTAATATGTTTGAAAGACAATGAAGTGAAAAAAGACATATGAAATAGTCCCAAAAGTCATACTATTAGTTAGTTTGTTCTGCGTCATTTTCCCCCAAGATTAAATTTAACATTCATCATGCAAAGCATCTTTTACGTCCCACCCATTTCAGAAACTCTTAACTTTGCCGTTTTGTTCTCATTTCATAGACGGAAAGGCAATGATTAATTTTACAAAATTTGAATAAAGCGATTTAAATCCAGGTTTGAATTCAGATTTGAATCCAGCTATTTCTAAAAGGCTTGGAGATCTAGCTTTCAGCGCCAATATTAAGCACATATCAAGTTTTTAAGACAAAAAACGTAAATCATGATCTTCAACGACGGGTGCTGCTACTTTATTAAGAAGTGATCTTTGCTGCAGAATATTTTTGTACAACCTTTTATTGCTTCACCGATCCAGAAAAAAAGAAACCCAACTAATTGAAGTTTGCGAAAAGCTTTGATTATTTTAAAGAATAGTCTGATTCGAGTGGACATTTTATGCAACGAAGGTCGTCTAAGGTCGGCAGATATGTTAGCTCTGTTTTCTAAAATTGTTCTAAAAGTATTCCGAGCTACTTCCCGTAGCGTTACGCTGTCATTTATTCCTTCTCCAACAATGCGTTATAACACCAAAACCACGTGGCAAAATGGTTCAACAGGCTACGCGCATCTGATCTGTACGCATGCACACCTATCTTTGCTACTGGCATTTTACACAATTTTGACAAAATAAACATTATATTGGACAAAACTGACTGGGTATTGCAGTAAGGTAAAACAAAACTCCCTCACCTTTCAAATGTATGCATGGGAGTCATAATTGGGTCTTGGTAAGTTTACCGGGGGAGAAATCCCAGGGTCGACCTTGGCTATGAACAACCTTGGCTATGAACAATCTTGACTATGAACAATCTAAATGAAGAAGTGTACTGTCATTAAACACCTTGTCAATGTATACATGTATGATGTAAGAAATAATAAATGTGTCCCTGTATTTTATCGTTTAACAAAATACAGTCAGGAATTCGGATGCGTAGTAATTAAATCAAGAGTTCGCATCCGAACGACTGGGTGTATTTTATTCCACGATAAAATACAGAGATGCATTTATTATTTCGATTCTAACACGAAATTGTCTTTGAAAAATACCACGAACTATGTTTGACGCGTAGCAACATTCCATAGTAACTTACAAGCACGGAATGCGATTGGACGCATGCGATATTTACCCTACGCTTTGCCCGTGAAAAACGTGATGTATTTCATCGTAAAATAATGTATAGCTTCTTTCCCTCTATATCTATATACGAAAAGTTGCGGATCGTGTTAGAAACTGTGATATGATTTTTGATCATCGATTTTTTCAAAAAATTAGGGGTCGATGTATAAAAACAGATATATGGAAAAGAACATAAGTACAAATGGGCCAATGTGGTTTGAGTGTACTTTACAAAATAATAAAAACATTACATAAAATTTGTTTTTATATTGTTGTAAATTTTTAAAAATTTGGAATTATGGTACACGTCAGGTAAATCGAAACTCCCAATTTGGACCAGTTGTACGTTTATGTTCAAGAATTATTTATTTTCCATACAAAAAACAGTTCTTTCAAACATCTGTTGAAGATCTCTTTCAAATTACACAAAGTAATGAAAAGACTGAACGAAACGTCAAAAACAGCAGGCTTTTTTTTTTAAATTTCTAAAGACAAGACAGCCATTAGCAGTGAATTTATTCTTTCACAATGAAACCTACTCGGTATAACCTAAATTAACCTAAATAAATATAACATTGTCGTCTTATTACCCTTATGTCTTAAATATTGTGTCATTCATAAGATTTACAAAGAAAAATACTTCCAAGATTATTATAAGCAGTGTTATAATATATTTGTCTCATGTAAAATATGCGAGTACAACTGGAAGTACAACAGAAAGCACAGAAATCACACCAGAAAGCACAACCCCTATCAGAGTCACTGAAGGTATAACAACGAGTATTATTACTTAGCCTAAAAGTTTAAGCTTTACATTCCAGTTATTATCGGTACAGTTATCGTTCTAAAATATGTCGTAGTACTGTAAACCATTCAGTAACTTATGTAAAGTTGTTGTTGTATAATTAATTGGTGAATAACGATTTACCACAGAAAGTCTCTATGTTGATTATTTGTGCTAAAATGAGGCATTTTAGCTCGACTATTCGGAGAGTATGGAAAGCTATTACAGTCACTTGTGCGTCGGCGTCGGCGGTGGCGTCGGCGTTGTAGCTTTGGTTAAAGCTTTGCATGCAAGGTACTATCATGCTCATATCTCAGTTACCACTTATGATATTGACTTGAAACCTCATTAATGTCTGTAGGGGTGTCACAAAGTCAAGTCAGATAACTCTTGTATAAATTTAGTACAAATTATGGCCTTTGTTTGACTTTGAAAATTTGGTTAAAGTTTTGCATGCAAGGTACTATTATGCACATTTCTCAGTAACCACGTATGATATTGACTTGAAACTTTATTAATGTCTTTAAGAGTGTCACACAGTCAAGTCAGATAACTCTTGTATAAATTTGGTACAAATTATGGCCCTTGTTTGACTTTGAAAATTTGGTTAAAGTTTTGCAAGCAAGGTACTATCATGCACATACTTCAGTAACCACTTGTGGTAGTTATTTATAACTTGGCAATAGTGTTGAGGGGTACATTTTATATCAAGCAATTAATTTACCAAAAATTAAACATATAGCGATAGATTTTGACTTTTTTTTATGATTCAACTTTTCTAGTTTATACTGAAGAGTCAGCAGCATTTTGTTTTGTAATTATACTGATAAAAGTTTTGTTTTATTAGCAAGCACCCACAATAGTCGAGCGTGCTGTCTTCTGGACAGATCTTGTTCATATATGTTGTTCTTTAAAATTATATTTAATATTTATAATTTTGCGTTCATTGAAAACATTATTAATGTTTGGAGAATGTAATCTGGTATGTGTATGAAGTGTCCCTTTAAAGATACATACTCAAGGGCACATGAATACAGTCTGAAGTTTATTCAAGGCACATAACTATAGCCTGATACATATTCAAGAGCACATAACTATAGCCTGATGTATGTTCAAGGGTACATAGCTATAGCCTGGCGCATATTCAAGGGCACATTATTGTAGTCTGATGTAAATTCAAGGGCACATAACTGTAGTCTGATGTATATTTATTCAATCAACACATTACTATTAGAACAAAATAAAACGTAAAACCTTTCTTAAACGGTTTGAATGTATCAACTTCCTCTGACATATTAGTGTTTCTAAAAACATTATTGCAGATACCGGACATTTTTCGTTTCAGAGTTCATGTAGATGCGAATGTATTGGGTAGATAAAAATATCGAAATTTTGAAAACTAGAATAGATTTTTTGCATACGACGAATTTCTCTATGTCACTTCAAAAATGTCCACTCGTGTTTATAACATTTCAGTTGGGTACATGTAGTACAAAACATAATTTTCTTTATCGTAGGATATTTCGGATGCTATGATAATGCGATGCGCTACAATGCCACTAACTTGCATTATTCTGACGACAATACCCCTGAGATGTGTGTAGGAGGCTGTGCTGCGGAAGGATACAGATATGCCGTACTCGAGGTAAACTTTAAGCAGAATTTAAATTCCATTACAAATAAACTCTGATGTAACAAGTATATTTATAATACATTCATTCATGTATGTAGCAGAATAATTATAATCGTGCATATTACCAGGGAGTAGAAAAATAGAATGAGGATAAACGCACTGCTTAGTATATAGGTATGTCTGTTTACATTGCGATGATAATCACAATTTTCACACAGTCTTAAAAGTATTACAACTATTCAGTGTTCTCTTTTGTAGCCCCTATGGTGTTATACAAAAGAAAATTTTATTTTGCTAGGACGGTACATGTAGATGTGCCAATGCAGTGGATGAACAGCTTCTGAAGCCAGACTCACAATGTGCATTTAAATGTCCGGGCGATTCTTCTCTCAAGTGTGGCGGACCGACGCTTATATTCCGTTTTTGTTACTGGACTATAGACACAGAAGACATCTCTTTTTAACGGATGATTTCTTGTGGGTATTGATATGCAAATTAGACGCATGTCTCACCTTTAAGCCAATCGACTTACCGTCAGATAAACTGATCAAGATACACCACTGCACACACAGATAGGAATTGTACACCAATACTTGTTATGTACATGTATATAAATGACTATAAGATTGTATTGTGCGACATTATTTACCCGGCACTCATAAATATTCCGTATAAATCCGTAAAGGTAATTTTCAGTTTCCGAACATTAATAAAGATTAGTATATATACTAATTGATATTGTCCAGACAAATTAACCTGATTCCTACCTTCATATATATATGCATGCATTAATATATTATTTAGTGATGGGGGGGGCAGAAATCTTGACTAGAAATATAAGGGTTCGAATCATGTAAACTGATTTTTTAAATTGACTTTATCTGTTATGTAGAAGGAATGGAGTCGGACATGGAATCCTCGAGCTTCACTTGGTTTGTGCTTCTTTTTGAAAAAGATTGATCTGTTAAAAACTAATTAAAATGAAAATACTGTTATATGCCTGAAAAATAAAAAAGTTTAATATTTTCATGAGATAAACCTGAAAAAGTCCCAATCTTTCACTGACGTTGGCAGGACTCGAACGCAAGAGGTACATACTAAAACTATTTATAAGTCACGTTTGCTACCAAGTGAACTACCGACCCGATCGTTATCATCTTTCGGCCTACACGGTATTTATCAATTATTTAATACAGTGCATATCCGTAAAATGAAATCGGAAGATAAATATAAACAATAAATCGACCCTGAAATTATGCTGATAGAGTGCTGTAAATCTCTGGGTTCCCGGTTCGAATCTTTCATCAGACCTGATGTTCTTTTATTGATTTAGAAATATATTTTACATAGTTTGTGGCTAATTTGAACATACACGAATTTTTCAAGATTCACGTGTTGAATGAAGTTTGATATCAATCTTCATCTTTCTGCAGGTATATAGAATAAACACAGAAATCATAGAATATAAAAAGAGAAAACGGTGCGTATATAAGACACATTTAACAAAAATAGCCGTCCACTTATAAATAATTTAAAAATTAAAATCATCTGATCAAGATTCGAACTCATGGAACCTTGCATACACGTTTGACATCTTACCACTACGCCACTGTCAATGCGGTGTGAACTTCAGTTGGTTAACAGTGTTTGTTCCATACGATAATCTATTGAAATAAGATACCCGAACGTTATCGAAAACACTGGCGGAGATTAATGAGTGCCGGATAAATATTGGCCTTATTTTGTTCACATTTTTAAAGTTATAGTGAAAAGTTTGTATGCATGTCTCTCATTATCCTCCGGATAATTATAAATTTCAAGTTAGTCAAGTGATATCTTTAAATGTGCTAAGTAAAATGTATACACATGTATATATGTACCTAGCCCTATAGCCTCAACATTTTACCGCAATTTGAATTCGTTTCTTTATCTTTCCCATTGGGCTATAGCCAAAGGTTAAATTAACAGCTGTCCAAAAACACATTTAAGTACTCATGTAAAATGTGCAATCGGAACATCACTCGGCTTTTTCCGTTATTTCTACGGAAAAAGCCGAGTGATATTCCGATTGGTAAAATGTGTTGTGAAAAGTATTTTGAAATTGGTCTCGGGATCATTACAACCAGAGAAAACATTAACAAAGGCATTACAAACTATAAGCTTGTATGGGAACATATATTGTATACGGCCTTATACCTTTACATACCTGTCATTGAGAAATGTACTATAGTTTAAGAAAACAGAAAACCGAAGAGTATACATCTATAGTACAACAGAAATTTATGATACAGCATGAAACTTAACAAAAAATATTAAGAGAATTATAAATATATTCGTTTCCGAGTTTCGATAATATACATTAGCAAAAGAATATTATAAAGCTTATACAAAATAAACAGGGTAAGGTATAAAACAATACCGAACCAAAGTTGAGGCTGTGACATAAAACACAATGAATGAGAGAAAAAAAAAGAATGATGAATGGATGAAATGAAAGATGGTGAATGGACTTATTATGTATATGTTGTATAAACAAAAAAAAATACAAAATACAAAAATACAAAAAAAAGAGAGTGGAAGTATGATGTAAGAGAGAAAGGTGAGTGGACAAGAGGTGTTTTTTTATGATATCACATACATATTTACCAATTATTTAAATTTATCCTAGCAAAAAGAGTATATGTAGTATATATGGGAAAAAATACAAAAAAGAGAGTGAAAGAAATTAACTGAACAAGAGGGACTGTAAGAGATTTATAAAGAAAGGATGTATAAAAATGCGGATGACAGGGAATGATAGAACAATATATGTTGTCTGGCAAACATTAAGTGCAGGCCATCGGCTGTCAAACAAACTGGCAAAGTGGTCCGAGCACCTTACTACTCTTGCAACGCGTGTCTGGTCTGTACACTGGCACATCTATCTTTGGCTACTGGCGTTTACACAATTTTGAGCTAAATAAACATACTTTTTTAACACAACTGACTGGGTATTGCAGTCAGGTGAAACAAAACTCCCTAACTTTTCAAATTTCGTTAGGTACCAGTTTGCATGGGAGTCATACTGGGGTCTTGGCAGTTCATCCGTGGAGGAACCCCAGGGTTGGTCGGGACTATAAACAATTTAAATGAAGAAGAGAAGCTAAATTTGCTCACTGTAAATTCTTACCTGGATCGAAGCAGCTGTCGCTTTTAAATCTTACCCTGTTAGCATAATATAACAGTTAATTCCGTATATAACGACTTCGGACATAGCAAAATTACAATAAACTCTGTAAATAACGACTACGGATATAGCAAATTTTCAGTAATAAGAAACACATTTTCTGAGTTCGATTTATTTCCTTCTTTAGTTAATATGAAAATGATATATGGATATAACATAATCTAGATGTAAGGAACACATTTAAATGGTCCGAAAGAGTTCGTTATATACAGAGTTTACTGTATCGCTTTCCAGCGATACGCCTATGAGCAATTAAAAGTACTGTCCAAATTCAATGAGCACGCCCATTTTGAAACGCTGGACCAGGGTTACTTTTTTCATACAACTTGGCAATATTTTTCTTTTTCTTTATAACAGTTTTAAACATATTTTAGAAGTGAATAAAAGTAATAAAAATGTGGTTTTGTTATTTAGTTTCATTATGAGATGGGAGATGTAATCCATAAAAAGAGGATTAGACTAACAAACTGAGTCACAGAATCATTACAAACATATACTATTCAAAGGTTATAATTGTATTGGAATATGGCTGTTCTACAAAAGTTTCAGTATGAAACTTTCTACATGGACTAGATATGTTGAACGTGCAGTAGGAGAGGTTTCCGGGTGATTTAAAAAGAATAACACAAACATCAGCTCCACAGTCCTGTATTATATCGATGCAGTTACTTCACCTTATTATGTGAATGACATGTATGTGACGTCCTTTACATTTTGTTCTTGCTGAAAATATTGCCTATTTAATGGTTTATAATAAGCTATAGTGTGTACCGTGACTACATGAACACATTTGAACAATTTAAGTTGCGTGTCACACAAAGCACTTCAGTGAAAATACATTTACAGTGAATACAAAATCTGCCTAATCGGTTGTGAGAAAAAGTATTTTATATTTGTTTGACAGAGACACAAGGAGGAATGAGCCATGCCCTCTTGATCAAGTCTCCATTTTCTGACAAATCAACATATTTTAGATAATCACTGTCGGGTAACATGGTACTTATTCTTAGAAATTAGTTCAAAGTCAAAGAGATTTCAGCGGAGAAGATTTTTAAGTTGTCTGTACAAGTACATAGCGAAGTGAGCAAATCCCCTTGATAGCTATGCTTTAGACAAATTCTTGATTTGACGAAGATATATGTCCTGGTACCGTTGACGGTAAATAATTTATTTTTGTCTTTCTGATACCATGGCAACCAGCATAATGCATGAAATAGAAGGCTTTGAATAAGTTCCAGTAACGTTAGTGATACAAATACTTCAGCTGTAACAGCTGTAGTGAACGAAAGTTGTTTAGAACGAAAGTTGTTTAGAGCGAGTTCTGATGGAAGTTGATTTTTAAAGATATCACAATTGGACGGAAGGAGATCATCAACGACGAAAAAGGTTCAACCACTACGGGTGCGCATTTGGAATGCCGGAAGTTGCTCATACTACTTTTATAGCCCAACAAATTGTGCACCAGGGCTTTTTGCTATGTACGACGGCCGCCCTTCGCGCCGTGATATAAATCGGTCGGTCTTGCAGTCGAAATATTGAGGCTAACTACTTTTACCGAAGCGCAACTTGTACGCTACATGCAAGTTTAACGGGCGCGTGTTATAATATCTTAAAACAGCATGTCTGACGTATATAACTAGACAATGATAACGTCTCTAACATTTACATGTAGCTGTTTTATAATAAAACTCGTTCGGTCGCTTAATGTGACATTGATATTTATGTCGCAAAAATACCACTTATAGATACCACACATGTATCGGTAAACAAGAGGGCCGAGATGACCCTTATCGCTCACCTGAGACCTACTTATGACCATATGTGACCAAACTTCAACCCTAAACTATATATCATAAGCACAAATATTCGGTTTGACCTTGACAAGACATACCTTCTGACCAATTTACATGATGAGTGGCTATAAAATATGACTTCTAGAGTACCAACAAGATTTTCCTCGGAATTAACATGGTGACCTAGTTTTCAGACCCAGGTGATCCAAATTAACATTCTGACCAATTTTCATGATGATCGGGTTGTTAATGTCACCTGTATGGCATACACAGGGTTTTAACCGGGTGACCTAGTTTTTGACCTCAGATGACCCATATTTTAACACGATCTAACTTTTATTAAGAAAATCATACTCACTAAGTTTCATGAAGATCAAATAAAATGCAACCTGTAATACGTACACAAGGTTTTCATATGATTTGACCCTGTGACCTAGATTTTAATCTCAGATAATCCATATGCAAACTTAATCTAGAATTTATCAAGATCTGATTAATTTTCATGAAGATCCTATGAAAAATGGAACCTCTATTGCATTCACAAGGATTTTATGATTTGAGACTGTGACCTAGTTTTTGACCCCAGATAACTCATATTCAAACTCGACTTAGGTGTTATCAAGACAGTCATTCTGACAAAGTTTCATGAAGATCCAATGAAAGCTACAACCTTTATTACATACACAAGGTTTTTCTATGATTTGCAGAGACATAAGTGTTTTAGCGCGATGGAAATTTAATATCACAATAAGCGACCAAACAATTTTACTATATAACGGTTACATGTAGATTTCATTTATATATACATTGTATATACTAATTTATTAACTCTCGATTGCGAAACAAGTTCTTACAACTTAGAATAATCGCTCTCGAGACTCATTCCAGATGGAATCAACCTCGAAGAGAGAGAGGCAACGTGGAATATTTGTATCTTGCCTAAAGACAATCTTGATTCTCTTAACTGTAAGAACTATCTTGCAGTTATCTTATTTTATCGTTTATCAACACCCGGCGTGCACCCTGCCCATAATACTCGTGAGAGGTGTGAGGAGGCAGTATGACACTATAGATAGGACACTACCGACATGCATGTGAATGTTAATACTAGCCACTTAAACATTATCATTGCCTTATCTCTACGGTCAGGGCATTAAAATGCCTTGGTCACATATCCGTACGATGTCCGTACGTTTTATAAAATCGTACGATTCCACCAAGTTTTAAAATCCGTACGGTCTCCGTACAATCGTAGCTTCTGGTCACATGCCTACGGGCCCCGTACGATCTTTTGGAGGACGCAATTACAGGATATCCGTACGGACATCGCAGACAAGTCGTGCGAAGCTTGGAATACTCGTACGAGGCACGTGTGTGTACTGTGTCCGTACGACAAGAATAAACCAGTTCCGCGATAATTTCTCATTTTTATCTAGAATCGTCAAGGATGTCGGACGGAGCCCGTACGGCGAACGTAACGCCCTGCGGACCTCGTGTGGACATCGCAAGTTTCCAACCCGGTGTCCGTAGTATCGTACGAACATCGTACGTTGACCGTGCGAGTCACCTGCGATAGTCGTGCGAGCACCGGCAAGCTCTTACGGGCCCGCGGTGTTCCAAATCCGCACGGACATCGTGCGATGCACATACGAGCTCTACCGAGGCCCTTGCGGTGCCCGTACGGGGCCATTGCGAGCTGCTCCCAACTTCGAAAATTTCTACGAGCTCGGCGAGAACTCGGGGGCTCGGTGAAACATTTTAACAGAGTCCCCGAGTCCTCTATTAAAAAAACCCACACGATGCTCGCAAGAGTCAGCGATGTCTGTACGGACTCCGTGCGGTTTTGACCAAAAACCTATTCGTGCGGAGCTCGTAGCGTTAATGTGACCAGGGTATAAAAGTATCGGCCCGGTATGCGATAATTGGCCCCAGGAAAGGGATACGCGAAGTCAACGGCTACTAGTGACGTGACTACACTATACATAAAAACCTGTTGTAATGGTTTGGGTTTGAACATGCATGTATGCAAAACCATTCATGCTACACTCAGAAGTCGAGTTAATATGCTGTTTGTTGTTCAGTGACTGAATGATGACACTGCCTTTGAAAATCTTCTTTAGTGCGATTTTGTATACAACTTTTCAAGAAAATCGAGTCATTGTAACATAATAGATCCACTTTACTCGATACTGTTCACAACCATCTAAACGTTTAAAAAAACCTATTAAATGATTTGACATTTACATCTTTTGACATTTTTAAAGCTGCGTTCGTGCGATTTTCATTAATTTCATAATATTTTTGCTAAAAAGAAAGCCATTCACAACTTTCACTTCATTTGCAACCTCTCGAGAGCGAACACCCTTGGGAACACAGAAATGTGTTTGTTGTAGAGAGGTGTTGTTCTGAAGAGGTCAATTTCTTATAAAACTGACGCAACGGGAAAGAAAATATGTGTCTTTTGAGGGAGGTCGTTGCTCTTGGGAGGTGTCGTTTGGGGAGGTTCTACTGTATGTTCTTCTACAAAATTAATTGATATAACTTTACGTTCATTAACTGACCACGCTATTTATGTTGGGAGAATATAATCTGCTAGGTGTAGGGAGTATCCCTTTACTGAATTTGTTTAAAAGATTGAAGCCGAATATTCATATGCAAGTTTATTTTCTATCAGGGAGTGATTATTGCGAATCGAGCATTTCCGATAAAGTTCAGATAATTAAAAAACGTTTTATTTGGATTTTTTTCTTATGAGATTGCTCAGAGTCATGTAGCATTCGGCGCAATTCATGTAGTTCGATGATATTCAATAAATCTTGCAAATGCAAATCAATAAAGCCGTCAGCATTTAGGTATATCTGCAAAACAATGAATGTACATCAACCCGATGGCTTCATTATATATGCACGTGTTGCTCAGCAAAGGCTGTCTCTCAATAATATGTTTTGTTATTTATCAATGCAAATACGTGGGCACCAGTAATGGTTCGCAGGATATAGGTATTTTTTTAAATGCACATTGTTCTTCGGGATTCAAAATAAGTCTTTCTCATTTTAAATTATTCTGTTCTGAAATTATTTAAATTGAAAGCATTTTCACAGTCATGTTGTTTGATTTTATTATTCACTGGCTTTTATTTTATTGACATTCATCATTTAAGTGGCTTAAATCAATCAATGTTTAAAGAGCGGAACTTTCATTTCTGAGAAATTTTGATGATGAAACAAAATGAAAATTTGCAAATATAAATTATTCAACTTATTTCAGAGTAACGAAAGTAATGCAAACTGTTTGGAATTTAAATTATTGTAATATTGCGCACGGATGCTTATTCATACAATTATTTCCATTCAGCGTGTTATGCATATAACATACATAGAGATGTTTGTTCATACTATTTCTCAGCAATATATTGGGATCATTCATGGAAACTTCACAGAAATTTAGTTTTGCTGCATAACCATAGCCAGTAGCACTCATATACATTTTCCTTGGGTTATTGCTGTCAAACATACAGTTTTTATATAGATGTTTGTCCGCGATATTTCATAGCAACTAGTGATATGATATCAGTGTCAATTTACAGGAGTGATTATTACCAAGTTTAGTTTTGCATATTGTTTGAAAAAGTTCGTCAAAATGTATCAGAATTTTTGGCAGCTTTTTATCACATGAAGGCCTTACACAAGAAATGTTATTTTTACTGTTTGGCCTACAGTTGCGTCTTTTTGACAGTGCTATTTTTTGACTACATTAATCTTCCCCAAAGATGATAAGACAGCCAGTTTTCTTATACATGGTGTATTTTACTTCTAAAAGGGTCTTGCAGTTTGATCCCCACATAGACTGTTACCATCCCTTCTCCTGGTGCTGCAATGCATAGCATCTGTTGTTAGCATTTATCACTTTGCATTTCAGCAAATTGGCATAGACTAAATATAGCCAAATAAAAAAACAGGTTATTGGCAACTAATTGATGCGACACGAAATATGCGTTTCTAAATAAATAACAGATATTCTGTTCTTGCTGATTAAAACTGGCAAGCCATAGATCTATAAATTTATGATTTCTGAACATAACAATTCCCCTGACTGTCCTCTTACATCATATAGCCGCGATATCTATTGAATCTCTTCAATGGAATCCGGAAAACTATTTTATTGTTTTTGAATTGTTTTTGTCTGGACAAACAAATGTTTTTTATTACTGCACTCACGCAATGGCCTTTATCACTTAGACTATGTAAAATGTAACTCATTTTCTTACGCAAATTTTGAGCTATGCTTTATACAAGTATATTTGATAAAGGAAGATAAACTAGATGGTTGTTTTTGTCACAAAACATATGTCTTCCCTCATTGCATTTTGTCAATAATTGTTATACTGAAATAAGGAGCAGACACGAAAAACAGTCATATGACCTTTGGTCTCTAATTGTGACATTGACCTCGGACCAAGGTGGTTGTAACATGCGCTTTGCACATTGTCTCAATATGGTGAACATTTGTGGTGTATAAAATCCTTCAAGGGGCTCAAGAGATATGGAGGGGACATAAAGATATAGTCATTTGACCTTTGATCTCTAATTGAGACATTGACCTTGAACAAAGGTGCTTGAAACATGCGCTCTGCACATTGTCTCAATATAGTGAACATTTTTGGTGTATTAAATCCTTTAAGGGGCTCAAGAGATATTGAGCGGATACGAAATATAGTCGTATGACTTTTGATCTCTAACAGTGACCTTGAACTTGAACCAAGGATTTTGTAACATGCGCTCTGCACATCGTCTCAATATGGTGAACATTTGTGGGGTATAAAATCCTTCAAGGGGCTCAAGAGATATTGAGCGGACACGAAATAGGGGGGGCGAGGTACCAAGGACCAAGGAGGTTGTAACATGCGCTTTGCACATTGTCTCAATATGGTGAACATTTGTGGTGTATAAAATCCTTCAAGGGGCTCAAGAGATATGGAGGGGACATAAAGATATAGTCATTTGACCTTTGATCTCTAATTGAGACATTGACCTTGAACAAAGGTGCTTGAAACATGCGCTCTGCACATTGTCTCAATATAGTGAACATTTTTGGTGTATTAAATCCTTTAAGGGGCTCAAGAGATATTGAGCGGATACGAAATATAGTCTATGACCTTTGATCTCTAACAGTGACCTTGAACTTGAACCAAGGATTTTGTAACATGCGCTCTGCACATCGTCTCAATATGGTGAACATTTGTGGGGTATAAAATCCTTCAAGGGGCTCAAGAGATATTGAGCGGACACGAAATATAGCATATGACATTTGATCTCATTGTGACCTTGACCTTGAACCAAGGTGGTTGTAATACGCGCTTTGTGCATTATCTCAATATGGGATGGTGAACATTTGTGGTGTATAAAATCCTTCAAGGCACTCAAGAGATATGGAGCGGACACGAAATATAGTCATTTGACCTTTGATCTCTAACTGTAACCTTGACCTTGAACCAAGGTTGTTGTAACATGCGCTCTGCACATCATCTCAATAGGGTGTATTCTATAGTACTATAGTAAGGAACAGGACAGTAGCTGTATTCTATAGTATTGTAGTATGGAACAGCAAAGTTGCTGTATTCTATAGTACTGTAGTAAGGAACATCACAGTTACTGTATTCTATAGTACTGTAGTATGGAACAGCACAGTTACTGTATTCTATAGCATTGTAGTAAGGAACAGCACTGTTACTGTATTCTATAGCACTGTCGTATGGAACAGCACTGTTACTGTATTATATAGTACTGTAGTAAGGAACAGCACAGTTACTGTATTCTATAGTACTGTAGTAAGGAACAGCGCTGTTACTGTAGTCTATAGTACTGTAGTAAGGAACAGCGCTGTTACTGTATTCTATAATATTGTAGTATGGAACAGCGCTGTTACTGTAGTCTATAGTATTGTAGTAAGGAACAGCGCTGTTACTGTAGTCTATAGTATTGTAGTAAGGAACAGCGCTGTTACTGTAGTCTATAGTATTGTAGTAAGGAACAGCGCTGTTACTGTAGTCTATAGTATTGTAGTAAGGAACAGCGCTGTTACTGTATTCTATAGTATTGTAGTAAGGAACATCACTGTTACTGTATTCTATAGTATTTTAGTAAGGAACAGCGCTGTTTCTGTATTCTATAGTATTGTAGTAAGGAACAGCGCTGTTACTGTATTCTATAGTATTGTAGTAAGGAACAGCACTGTTACTGTATTCTATAGTATTGTAGTAAGGAACAGCACTGTTACTGTATTCTATAGTACTATTGTATGGAACAGCACTGTTACTGTATTCTATAGTATTGTAGTAAGGAACAACACTGTTACATTATTCTATAGTACTATAGTATGGAACAGCGATGTTACTGTATTCTATGGTATTGTAGTAAGGAACAGCACTGTTACTGTATTCTATAGTACTATAGTATGGAACAGCGATGTTACTGTATTCTATAGTACTGTAGTAAGGAACAGCACTGTTACTGTATGCTATAGTACTGTAGTAAGGAACAGCGCTGTGTCTGTATGCTATAGTATTATAATAAGGAACAGCACTGTTACTTGTAGTAAGGAACCACCTTATTTCTGTATTCTATAGTACAGTACTACTTTATAGGACTGTAGAACTCTGAAGACTGAATCACTCTATCATACTGTCGTAATCTATAGTACAGTAATACTTAATAGTATTATAGTACTCTATAGTACTGGTGTAGTGTATAGTACAATAACATTTTATAGTTATGTAGTTGAGTAATCTTTTGCACTGTAGAGTGTTATAGGACGTACTGTACATAACTGTAGTTCTCTTTAGTACTGTAGTATTCTATAGTAGTGTAGCATTCTATAGAACTGTAGTATTCTATAGTACTGTAGTGTTCTATAGTAGTGTAGCATTCTATAGAACTGTAGTATTCTATAGTACTGTAGTATTCTATAGAACTGTGTAGTACTGTATCACTCCATACTTATGTAGTGCTCTATTGTACTGCATTCCTCTATAGTAATGTACTATACAATAGTACTGTGTAGCATTTAGTTCTCTCTAGCAATGAACAGTCTATTTTAAGTAACAATGGACCCTGTGTACAGCGGACTGGAACAATTTTCCGTAATTTTAAATGATCAATGCAATGGCGCTACTCAGCTAAGTTGGTGACTTTCCAATCATTGGTTCATGAGAAGAAGCCGTTTTCTATTAATGCTTCTAGAGTGGTTTTCCTTTGATTTGACCTTGTGACCCAGTTTCGACCTTTGTCTATAACTCATTTAAACAAACATACTGACCAATTTTATGATGCTTGGGTGTCAAATGTGGCCTCTAGAATGTTAACAAGGTAAGGTATGGACATACGTAAGACAACAAACATACGAGAAACAGACAACGGGTGTCAAGCGATCACAAAAGCTTACCTTGCGCACATACTGCACAGGTGAGCTAAAACACAATAATGCAATTACAAGGAATTTGTTAATATACAGGTACCCTAATCTGTTAAGAATTTACAAGATCTTGTAACTTTTTTGCAAAACAGATACTGCAGAGACCAATAGGCGCACGGACAATACAGACGTTTGTTCCGTTTATCTGTACTTCGGCGTTAACAAGCTGTGTTCTGTCAGAAGCACTAAAGAATGTAAAACCAGTTTGACTGGATTCAACACTTGCATAAAACTCAATCATACATCCATTATTATCAGTTATAGCAATCGGTTCTGGGAAATTGACAACATTTCTTTCAACGGTGAATTTCACACATTGCCATTAAAGAATCCCTGCTGAAAACATTTACTCGTTGAACTTTTGGAACAAATTCACCCTTCAAAGATGCAACTCTTATGCATGAAGGTGTTTCACACTGACCAATGGCTTGTGCCCAACCTGAAAAGAAATCTGTATATTTCTCTACCTTCATGATTTCTAGAAGAAGTCCCTTTTGACTCTGACAAATTGGACTAAAATATGTTTTCACATTTACGGTAATGAATCCATTTCCGGTTCTTTTACGGGTGTCATATTTAGTCATAGGCGTGGACCCTTTTGTTGCAAGATTCTGATAAATTTCAATTTGTTCGTCACTTGAGAGAATCTTTGTTGGGGTTACGACAGTGGCAAATTTGTCTATCGGCATAGTGGGAAAGCGAATATGATATAAGGCATCTCCAAGTGTTTCACGTACATTGTGTACAGATGGATCGAGACTTTTGACTCTACACTGGCGTTCAGCCCATTTGACGGACGCTGTAAAAATGCTTTCCTCTTCTTCTGATAAATCATCGCTTTTCAACAGCCGCATTATCGTAGCATGAGAGACTTCAAGAAATCCTTGCGAGTTCAACACATCTGAAGTATGTTTTTGCATAAAGTCGAAGCATTTCTTCTGCAACATCACCATATCATAGAAGATAGCTTGTTCATGAATTGCACATACATTGTCCGAGTCGATGTTATTTTCTAGGAATGATGAGCACTGCTTTACCAATCCAGGGAGCGCATATTTTTGCGAGGCATACAGGCAACGTAGTACGTTATTCTCATCCAACTCTGAGTTATCAGTATAAATAAATCTGGAATATAAAATTAATGTTATCACGTCGTTTTACAAAGGTTACCTCATTACAAGAAAAAGTGGAGCGGTGGGATTGAGGTTAAGGTGTCTGCCGCTCAGCCTGGATGTTGCGTGTTCGAACCCCACAGGGGTCCCGACTGTTCCTCCTCATATGACACATGTGCTGGTTTTCCCAGGAAGCGGACTCAAGAGTGACTCGATAAGCTTCAATCACTGCTTCACTACTCAAGAATATTAAGAGATACAGTAAAGTCACACAATTATGCAACAATATACAAGACTTTCTTGATTTTTGTACTGTATAATTTCTAACTGTGATATAAATCTGCGCAGGTTATGTATATTTCATTTCTCTGAAATAATGTGGCTATTGCGTGTTTGTGACTAAACTCCTCACAGCGATTTGACTGTATAAGCCCCGTTCTTAAATCACACAGTCAGGGGAAGTCATTGCTGCAGGGTGTTAGATAATGTACTGGTTAACAAATTTTTCCTCCATTTCAGACATCAAGATGAATGTTTTTGCATTCTTTTGCACGTGTTTGGTTACCACTGTATATTGATCACATTACAATGGATCAGTTGTCGACTGATTCAGAGCCTGTTAACACCGGCACTGTCTCCTTTTAGAGGTGACTTAATAAGAGCCAATAAATCAATCTAATGCCTTTACCAACCGTGTGAATGTTCAGGTTCACAGACACCTTACAGATTATGTTGAGAAGCATGTTCAATTAACAAACTAATGATGCGGTTAAATATGGTTCAAGCTACTCTTTTTTGACGTTGGTGGGGGCGGGGGTGAGTGGGCGAACAGCCATTATGAACTTATCAAAGATGTTCACTTCAAAAACTGACCTCTTGCAACAAAATACTTTGATATAACTACATCTAAAGATAGTCAAAAACTGACTTCTTACAACAAAATTAGATATACTAAATGTATTTTATATTAATGCACGTATGACCGAACTCTTCAATTTTTATTATAACATGAGTTCATTTCGCGTAAGTTCATCTCAGAAGCATGTAAATAATGGAATAAAAATATGTAAAAAATTATCTTATTGTGAAAATGCAAACAATTACTTTGTATGTAATTTTTAGTTAAAGCCTAAAATTCCTACAGAAAGTATATTTTCAACACGCCTCTTAATTTCTTCAATGTTTTTTTGGTCTTGTGTTTCGGCCATTAGAACCAAAGGAAAAAAAACATTGGCTCTTTTTTCAACGCACCTCGAAAAAAAGACGGAACTGTGTTTACAGGCCGCGTTGTTCTAAAAAGGCGATTTGACTATATATGTAAAGGGAACTAACTCTTCCGAGAAGTTTGATAAAATAAGAGCAGAGTTGGGGCTCATTAGATTCAGTCAATGTGTCCGTGTCAGTATCATAAAACCGAATTGAAAATTCATTATTCGAAACAAAAACTATCGTTCAAAAAGATGGTCGGCGCGATTTTGAGTATACGACAGAGATGGGTAGCTATATTTCATAGTAAAATATCCTGTCAGAAGGCACCAAATGTCACAGGGTGAGTGAAAAAATAACAGCACACCGACTCGAACCCGGGACCCTTCACTCACAGGGCGAAAGCTTTCCCGACTAAGCTATCCCGCCGCTTACACATTTTTTCCCCAATTGTGAGTTAGTCCCTACCGTGAAATGTGCGACAGGAAAAAAACCTTAAGATTTGTTTTTCTTATCAAACGTGTTTCTCAAAGTATTGACCGTTATTCACTTGTCTGGGAAGTATAATTGCTCTACACTTATAATAAACATTAGTTTAGGGGAACACACTATTTATATGTTGATAAATACAATGTATGAAATATTTACGTACTAAAATTATAAAGCCATTCATGACAGAGTATTTTGTCGACCTTCTTCATGAAGTATTATCCAATTAAAAGGTGCCTGTAGTTAATTTTTCAATCCGAAAGAGGTTAATACATTCTACTTGTTATTTCGTTGCCGGTTGACAGGTTACCAACTTCCGGTCAAACGCGAGCTTTATACGGCAGCGCCGAAAAAACATCAACAACAAACCTCAATAGAACCTTCATAGTATCAGGGTCGATATCTTCTATCAGTACAGTATTGTCTCCATCTGCAAGGGGTCCGTAGAACATGGCCTCAAAGACGCTACTGCGCATGCTCAACAAAAGCTTATGCGCGGGAAGCTTAACGGTTCCGTGATATCTGAATATGAAGCTAACATCCGACAGACGTTCAGATAGACAAAGGTGGCTCAAACAGACACTGGCTGTCCGCAATTCCTCCGACATACCACCTGTGGCCTTAGTAACACTAAAATAATAAATACATGTGATGTATAAGCATGTGTATTGCTGAATAATAATAAATAGGTTACAATTTAAAGAGTTACTAGCCTCAGAAGAAAAGTACTTTTCACTACACTTTAATATGCTGTCAACACATGGCGTTTTAGAACAAGGAGACACGACTTTACTTGTTTTCACACCTTTTATTTGGACAACTTGATATAAATATGCCAACCTTTTTTAGTAATTTAAAACAATTGTATTTGTTGCCGTTAAAGATACAATTTGTAAGTACATTGGTGATAAATAAGATCTGTCCCTCCAAGAATCAGACAGCATTGGGATGGACCGGAGTTTTAGGCAGATAGTACTCAGCATGTATCAAGAGCAACATTTTTAATGTTCTTGTGTGATTAAAGGTAAGATATATGAAATAATCCCTAAACTACACCAAACACAGCACCCACCAAACATAGCACCCACCAAACACAGCACCCACCGGCAACCGGGCCTACATGTAGAGTAATGGAAACAAGAGCTGTCCGTAAGACAGCGCGCTCGTCTTTTCTCAGTTCTTGGTTAATAAAAGGCAAAACAAGAATCTCTGTATTTTCAAAGGTAGGTAGCAAGGTATTGAGTCAAGAGTTATCTAACTTAATTGTTTGATACTTCTGCACACTACAGCAAAGTTTTAAATTAGTACTTTAAGTGGTTTTTCATATATTGGCATGGCAATGCCAGTTGCACACAAGACTTTCACTAGGAATTTCTAAGTACAATGAAAATATTTTGACTGAGCTATCAACTCTTGCTTACAGATGGGTACCGTGATGGTACATATTTATTCCAACTTTAAATGTAATATCTCGAAAAGTCAATAAATTGGACTGCTTCAAAAAACTTAACCGAAATTTTAAGTCGGAAAGGGTCATAATTCTAAAGACATTCGTGACAGTGTTACCTTCCTTTACAAACACGTGGAGGTCATGATGATAAACAAAGTATTATCTCAAAAAGCGGCGACGCCATTGAAGGCGATTATGAAAGCTTTCCTATTCTACGAAAAGTCGAATTAAAAATGTATCAGTAACTGAAATATCAAGACCTTAACATGAACACCATGATGGCCCCATATCACACGCCTGAGTACAGCTGCACTTCCTGTCACAGAAGTGAAAGCTGCCGAATGTATGCATGATCACTCTCAAACTTTCTAAAAAGACCAACATCCATCGCAAAATGAAGCATAACTGCGAGAATGGAGGCAAAAAATTTTAGATTTAAGGTTATCATTAAAATGGATGAGAATGAAACAAGGTCAAATATAAGTTATATCAGGGGCAATAACTCTAAAGTTTTGATCAAATCTAGCCAATAATCAAACTTGTCCAAAATCTTGCGGCCATTTACAACATACCTAAGTTTGATTAGAATTACTAAAGAACAGCCGATGCTATATAGAGTGTAAACAAACAAACTGTGGTCGAACGCTAGACAAATCATCAATCCTTAAAGCTCACCCTGAGCCAGTGGCCAAGATGAGCTAAAAGGTCAAATATAGCAGGTTATTCTGCGGCGTTGCTCAATTTCTGGTATGATTTGGCAAAAATAAGACACTGACAATCTTTCTGTCTGTAACAAAACTAATGGTTTTTTAATGTCACCCGTAGTCGTGTGGTCAAGATCGCTGTCTTGAAATTACAAAACCTATCATAGATTGAGGGTCATGGGTTCGAGACCCGCAACCGAGTACACCGTTTTAATATATTGAAAAGTTGTCAGTTTCTTATGAAGTTTCTCATGAAGGATGAGAGTCTAGTGATCGCACTTCTAAAGAACGATGGTTTTAATCGCCTGAAATACTGTTGAACAGGCATTAAAGTCAATGTAGAGCCTTTAATTTCTTATTGAATGCATTTGTTACATATGTGCAGCCGGTTTGCTATGGCGCTGCATTTTGTGTTTTTTTTACATGATACCTGTTTTTCTCTGCTGCATCAGCTGTCTTCACTGTAATCCTTTTAACGACACTAGTCTGTTTCCGTCTTCTTGGTGGCATTATAGTTAAATTGTAACGTTAAAACCTGCAAAATAAAAAAAAAATGTTTTTATAAATATTTATGTGATGTTTAAGAAACACGTGTTCATATGTAGCTTGTGAATGAAAGAATAATGAAATCAGCTCAAGAGTTTTGAATGAACTGTATTATTCGACATCTATTATTCATATAAGTATATGGAATGAATTGAACAACAAAGGAAATGTTGTTTGAAGGAAATGGTGGACGGACGACTTACGACGGACGGTGAGTGGTCCTTATAGCTCACCCTGGCACAAAAAAAGAGAGAAATCCATGCGCATATTGATAGACCGGGTAGCCTCTGTAGGTAGGCCATATATGTTAAGATCAGTATAGAACACAGGCGGTGATACCGAAAGTAGCATCGCGTGTCCGGCGAGTGTGTATGTCGCTAAAAAACGCCTGCAAACGTGTTATGTATAATAAACACAGACATACAGTATGCCTATAAAGTAACACACAAGGTAAGCTACACTTTTACCAAAACCTCATAAAATATTGATAATATTGCAGATTCCTGTGATTTTAAATCTACTTAATCCACACAACCTTTCGTGCCTAGCTAAGTTTTCATTACACATGATTGAACAGAATTAAA
Source organism: Saxidomus purpurata (assembly GCA_022818135.1). NCBI lineage: Eukaryota > Metazoa > Mollusca > Bivalvia > Venerida > Veneridae > Saxidomus > Saxidomus purpurata. The sequence continues at coordinate 36,410,035 of JAFMSR010000017.1, forward strand.
CAAAACTTATGAAAGTAATAAATTAAGATGTTTATGACGTACCTTTTATTTGAATATGCCGAATCGGGTTAGCATCGGGTTTTCCGCATTACTCAAGAATAATTACTCATACACCATAGTATCAAACTCTGCGCAGCGGTTACTTCCCCTTACAGTATATACATTCCAAAAATAAAAATTTGAATTCTAGCGTTAGTTTTTGGCCTGGGGACTGAAAGTCCCCAAGGCCTAAGTTAGTATACCACATTTCAAACCCTGCAAGAATTTTAGCCGTGCTATGTGCGAATAACAACTGTAAACATGCGCTATGCGAAAGTAGTGCAAGACAGACCAGATCAATCTTCTGTTTGAATGCCGCATATGATAAGAACATGTTACAAATAAAAATAGTACATAAAACTTCAAACGACTGCAGGAAGGTATATAGCTTACGGGCTGCATTACACATTTTTTTCTGTTTTAGAAATTAATGCGCTGTTAGCTGATTACGGAAGATAATCATATGCATATCACGGAAAAGTACGGATATTTACGGAAATTTACGAAAACGTACGAAGCTCGATATAAGAGTTTGTAGTTTGATTTTCAAATTTCCGATGTTATTTCATTGACAACTTTGTTATTTACGAACGATAACATATATATTTACCTAAAAATAAATGTCTCAAAAAAAAAGATATAATTTACGTACATTCCCGAGAA